>JAMKCH010022236.1:0-66917 GCA_023653785.1 Ophioderma brevispina | reverse complement strand
GCTCAACGCAGTACTTTTAAACTGTAAACATTGCAATAACTAAATGGTCTATATCGCGGCGATGGAGAAAACCGATTGATAAATTTAAAATTTTAAACACAATATTATTTAAGTTTATGAGTCTGCAGTCGATGAGAATATTGGTCTCACCTGTCTTAATAATGAATTAAACTGCTAGTGAAAGCGCGCGAAAAAATATCGTTTCTTCTCGTACTCACCAGTTGCTCAGACGACGGTTCACCAAAGTTCGAAACTTTAACAATTCACCTTTTAAACGGTTATATGCGAATTTGGGGCGTTCCTATTACTTTATTTATTTACAGGAGGTATTCAAATGAGATGGATGAAAAAGAGTAGGAAATGTACTTTTACAAAGGTTATTTTTTTTCCCTTGTATAATTACTAAATAAAAAACATTTTATATATTTTTTGATTTTGTTTCTAGTTAAATTCTGGATTTTCATCAAATTTAAGAATCAAATCATTAAAAAATCCTATTAATTTTCAAAAAATAAATAATTAAAACAAACAAGCACATTAAAACGAGATTTCTCATTTAAAAAACAACCAAATAAGCTGCATTGTATTCCTGTATGATTACTCTACTCTTTCTAACTCAAAGAGATTAAAAGGAGGGAGGGAAGAGTATAATAAGAATTACAAAACAGTATCCATTTTAAAGACACTACTTGTTTGCTGATCAGAAATTCAAAAAACATTCAACAAGAATTAAGAGTATTGCATGTTGTAAACAAGTACAGGTATCGAACCATGTCCTACAAGTTATAAGACCTAAAGCAACCAAAAGGCTAATTTAGTCATGACTTTCCATACGACATTGTTTCTACATAATACGATGGAATGGAGATTTACAATTTTTGACACTGCCTGTTTCTTTCTTTTCTGTCATATTTTCAGTTGATAAAAATCAACTAATGAATTCCACAGACCTTCTCCTTTAAAGCTATTCCTGCAAATTCCAAATATTTTTATAAGCTCCTCAAAAAAAAAAGTTTGGAAACTTTTTTCAGACATTTATATCTCTTTTAAGGAAATTTTATTCCACTCTATTGCATATCAGTGTACAGCTCATGTATTCCCCTCTGTAACTGACACGAAAATCATAAGGAATTGATTTCTTCATGGTGGAGTGACACTCTTTGAATCTGGTAGGTCCTGAAAAAGACAGAGCAAAATTTCAGTACCTCAGTTAAAGAGTCACACAGGGTTACACAGCTTAAGAGGATTAGGTTTCTTTAAATGCGGGGTCTTTGAAATAGGAAAAAATGTCAAAGGTTGGTCATTCAGTATCCCCTCATAGCATGCCAGATATCAGATGTACCGAAGGCTCGTGCCATGGGAGAAAATTGGAAGCTGGCATATCCGGCAGAATCAAGTTTTAGTAATGTTGGGGTAAGGCCTAGTGCTGTATCAAAATGGAAACAAAATTCCGTGCAAACTGGTTTCCCGACACAACAACCCCAGGAAAGACAAGTTTTCTTGGCTCTCTGCTCTTCGGAAGTGAAGATTGTCTTCCAGAAATTTTACAGGCAACGGTTTTGTGGCCGGTATTGACACAAGTCTAATCTGAGAGCATGGTATTGCTACTAACCAGCATGACAGCCCTTCAGGCCCGATTAGGTGGTCGGCAACCCGGTAGTGGAATTTAAACATGGTGACAGAAATTCATATTTTCAGATGAATGCAGATTTTGTCTTCGGAAGTGGATTGTAGAGTTTAAAGTTTGGAAGAGACTTGGTGAATTTTCCCTCTCTGTTGCATTGGACGAGCGAGAGCTTTTGGTGGAGGCAGCGCTGATAACTGGGACCAGTCGTGTTGTTATTGAAGGCAACGATCTGTCGTTTTCGGGGACAATATTCCAAGGCCTGGCCATCTCTTAAGTCCTCATCTGGGACGACATGCAGTACTGCGGCGACGATAATGCCCATCCGTATCGTGCAAGGATCGTCCAATGACTAACTGCGATGAAAGGGTTAAAACAACTGTCAGTAGGCCTGCCCTTAGCAAACGCATCAAATTGACACATTCCGGTTTAAACCTAATCTCTTATTTTAAGCATCCCCTAAATCTAATACCGGTACTGAAATGTGTCACTTTCTCTTTCACACCCTCCGTATCAAAGGATGTCCACTCAACCTGAAGTAATCAAGTCCTTATCATGTTGTGTCATTGAACAGAGGAATACTGACTGTACCTGATATGCAATAGAATAAATTTCCAATTAATAAGAAATATATGTCTGAAAAAATTTTCCAAAACTTTTTTAGAGTTATTTGGACTCGTTTTTGTGTGGATTACTGATAGTGTCTTTAACCACCGCGTATTTTTAGTGACCTTGCAAAAATTTTTATCTTTTTTTGATTGCGTGCAGTATTGTTTATCATTTTAATGCAACAAAAACAAATGTAACGTAAGCTTTAAGCTGTTGATATCGTATATAATGGACAAGAATACATATTTATAAGATAACTTGTCAGTAAAGGAGGCTGGAAGCAGTTCAACTGTTCTTTTGATAATCAATTGTTTGCTTGCATGGGTGTCATAATTCAGTTCAACTTGTAAAAGATCTGTATGAAGTATACAAGATGCATGTCGACAGAGTTGCACTAGCTTTGGTGTTGGTTTCATTTCTTTCACTTCATTGCGTTGTTAGTATCTGCTGATCACGGTGATGTTCGAAAGGCGAGGGTTTTTATGCTAACTTATCAATCGAAATAATTGTTTTAAAAAACCGTGAATCATTTTGGGAAGCGTTATATTCTACATTCACACAAAGTGTTAATAATCATTTACACGAGACTTTTTCCTTACTTTTGGTGGGGATAATCGTGTGCAAGCTCGTTCCAAGAATATACAAATTAACACGCTGAAGTATTAAAGTGTTATATCCATAGTTATGTAACACGTGTTGAGTAATCCCAGTGGCATTAACTGACAAAATTTAACGAATTTAAATTTTTCACTACCTTGTTTTTGACATCTTTCTGATTCGATCTTGTTATCTCCATTTGCTGCGAATATTATACAAGACCACAGGGTCTCGGAAGCCATGCGGGAATGATTCCACAGCGAAAACTAGACCTAACAAATCGATCCCAGCGGTTTAATTATTGTTTCTTTTTGGTTTTATTAATTTATTAATTTTTTTTGTTTGATTGTCCTGTCTTTTTCGTTTGTTATTTGGTAATTTGGTTATTTTTTCCTGATAATTTTTTTTTAATATTTCAACAAGTGGTTTGATTTTTATTTTTTAAAATTCTTTTTTTTTTTTTCTGAATTTTTTTCTCTGAGCATGTTTTGAGTTATTTTTTTAATTTTGATTTGCTTGTTTGTTTGGTTTTGTTTACGATATACCATAGACACCCGACGCGGCGCAGCTAAGAAGACAGGTACAAGAGGTCACAATGGGAGGGATGTGATATGCTGGTTGTGTTTTTTCATTATGACGTTGTACCAAGGGGGGGGGGGGACTTCATGTACATGAATACCCCCGGCCCGTTAAACCCTCTCGGACAGCCATGTATGCAAATTATGCACACGCAAACCCCCACCCAATAATGTGAAAACAAAATCGTTACCTTAATTACTTGACAACCTTTCCCCCGAGCGTTCAAACAATTACAAACTTGTCATAAAACAGCTTTAAGTGAAGCTTTGTTTCTAAGAAAGACACCCATGTCCGATAGCCTGGAGCCGAATTTAACAAGCCTACATGATAATTAACAGGACAGCTGAAATTTTATACCGTACAATGAAGGTCCTGGGTGTAAAGTTTTATAAGTCCGCCGGACTCATGGTCCACCTACAACGGTAAAGAATATGGCACTCGATTCAGTTGACGTGCTTCACCATCATTAGTTTCACGCTTTGTTTCAGATTGTCAACTATGGAGCCTGGACTAGGGCTCCCGGCGGACTATACGTACTTCAACCTACTTTCACCCCCAGAACCACAGTTGGCCGCGATTTCGTCAGTATTTTTAATATTGGATACTACACAGAATGTTTCTGTCGGAATATATTTTCTGCTCTTGTTAACAGAAGAATCAGAGGCCACTTACTAATGTCAAGGGAGAGCTAGATGGACTTTCAATTGAACCGTCAACGAATGCAAAAGGCGAAAATCACGCCAATTATGGTAATGTTTCGATGTTCCGCAGTACCTCCAATTAAAATACGATTAGCTCCGCCTTTGAGGCAGGAACATAACATCTGTTCGTTTTTTTTCAATTAACTATCCATCCATCCCTCGTCCCTCAGTCCGGCGTGCCGTCCGCCGTCCCATCCATCCATCCATCCATCCATCTCCATCCTCAATCCTCCATCCAGCCTCCATTCATCCATCCATCCATCCTCCATCCATCCATCCTCCATCCATCCATGTTTATGGTCATCCGTTAAAATATCATCGCTGTAAATGTATGTTCATGATATGTAATAATATATTTTGAAAATTACTCCTGTCCTACTTCTTTCCCTCGGATCTTGTATTTATCTCCTTTTGGATCATAAACTTCCTCTTTCTCCCTTTCTCGAATAGATGTATAAGGCTGGGGAAAAGTTGATACCTGTATGTATACAACTCGTAGGTCCAATTTTTTTTATGGCCACAAGAGAATTAAGGAACCGAAAATTGGCCACAAAATTGAATATTTCGTTAAGACAGATGTTTTTCTGAAAAAAAGTGTGAAAATAGAAGATATTGTTTTTGAACTATTTTCGGTCCCTTAGTTGGTAAACACGATTAAAACAGAATATACTTTCTAGAGGTGTATACAAAATGAAGGGTTTAGTTTCGACACACTGCGAAATGCCATCGTCGAGCAAACTACACAGTCCATCTTTTGCATCATTGAACAAAGGAAGGGTCACTGTGTTTCTCTCTCTTTTTGTTCCCTGGTGAATATAAGGTGCAACATTAAAAAGGCTTGACTCATAAGATTCCCCGGATGAGGGCGCCCCCATTTTTCAAACAACCGTGTTTTTGCCACATTCACAATTTTTGGTCCATATACTCCCTGACATACCTATGCTCAATTTGAAGTCCTTCGTATAGAAAATCACATCTATTTTTAAAATTCCTGATCCGGAATATTTGTTATACACAGTATCCCTATGGCATATTATACTCACAGTAACATATTTCACTGCAAAATCAAAACGATTCAAAACTCAACACTTTGAATGAGCATCTTATTAGGGTGGGCATATGACCACTTTTTTTCAAAACGAGTATTCTTTGGCCATTTTTGCTGCCAAAAATGAATCTGATAAGCATTTTTCATTCAATGATTTTTTGATGGTGGTTCCATGGCTTTTAAATTGTGCATGTAAGTCAATGGGGATTTTTGCAATTTTAGACATTACTACTTCAAAAACATGGTTATTCTCAACCTATTTTGGTCAGAAACTCACACACAGATGCCATTCGTACATTCTTTAAATATTGGCAAAGAGGGAAAATTATAATAATATTTTTCTGAATTGCGAAGGGATTCAATTTTAATGAAATGTATTATTGGTGCAAATCATGAATAGAATAGCCTGTGGATCTAGTAGACTTACAAAGGACATACGAAAGTTCATTGCACCACTGGCATGGCATCAGAAAACTTTTTTGTATAACATAATCCATTTACTTGTATTGAGCCTGTCACACAATGATACATGGTGGTTCTCATGTTCTTTGGTAAGTCTAACTGATTTGAAAGGCGATTCTATTTACTGCTTTTGCACACCCTACAATACCATTTTTGCTAAAATGAAGCCTGTTGCAATTCACACAATCTTATTATATTTTTTTCTTTGCAAATATTTAAATATACAGAACCTCTGTGTTGTGAGTTTCTGAAAAAAATAGGTTTTGAGAAGAACATTGCTTTTTGAGTTATGTCGAAAATTGCCAAAATTCTCCAATTGACTTTACATCAAAATTTAAAATCCATAGCACCCCATCAAAATTCATTTGATATGAAAAGCTTGTGAATCGTTTTCAGCAGCCAAAATGGCCATATAATCCACTCGTTTAATAGAGATTTAAGAAAAGCGTTTATAATTATTGCCCACCACCTACTCTTATAGTGGACTCTCTTTTAGTTTCCGTTGACTATTTAATTTAATATTTAAAAAAAATGTATTCAAAATCTATGAGTCGCCCTTAAGTCTGTTTAAATGTCTTCTGATGATGGTATTCGCTGTCGAAAGCTCAGCCCCTCCAAATGGCTTCTCCCCCCATGGAAAGATAAATACTGTTTCAGAATATGGCTATTGCTTAAAACGACCATATTTGAATTCACACTTGAATACCGTGTTGATGATTTTGTCATAATTTACAGAACTGCTTCGTGTGTGGGATAATTGTGGTAGTTAACCCAAAAGGGAATTGGTTACTGTGATGTTTGGTGTGTCGAAATTTGACGATTGCTGTTATGATACTATGACTGTGTGTGGGTCGTATCCTCTGAACAAATCATAGGAATCTTAAAGGTCCCAAAATGCAAATAGAAATTGATGTGGTTTTGTGTCAAGTCTAAGGAGGGAAGCAGAACGCATTCGATATTGTGTTGGTATGACATCATTTGTGGATCATTGATTTTTCAGAGTGTAATATAAAATTCCAGGTGAACAACAAAGGTTTTAATCTATTCATGACACACTGACTGAAAATCATATTTCACTATGATGTCCTTTTTGGTAGTGTGTTCTTTTTTTCTGCCCTGTTATTGGAGTGGAATTCCCCATAAAGATTTGGAGTAGGTGTTATCATCTCATTTCCTGGAACCTTTAAGTACATTTCGTGATACCTCCCACCTCTTTTTTGTTTATGACTCACTAGAATAATCCATAGAAAGGTTATTAGGAAAATACCAATTAAGAATTTCATCCAGGGTAGATCGAATTTGCGCCGCAAGATTAAGCATACATACTGTACTTGGGCCCACGTTCAGATGATAAAAACTCTCAACTTTTTTGAGGTAATCGGGGGGACAAGCCTTGCGAATCACAAATACCCCCTTTTACACTTAAGTGATAAGGGGGGGGGGTTCCATGGATCAAACATTTTGTTTATCGTGCGCCATTTTTACGGTAAATTATTTTGTGCAATATTTTTGGTAAAAAATACAAATCGGTTCTTGGCCGTTATTATGCGAATTACATCGTTTAGCATTTGGTGTCGCTCTTCAACTTTGTTTTTGGCCCCTTAAATCGTACGGGAGTAACTTTTTAAATTTTATCTTCAGCATCTAAATATATTTATTTTTTCTAAATGTTTGACACACACGAATCATGGTGCTATAAGGTCTTTTTCAGGAAAGTGTTTTTTTTTCATTTTTGTGGCGGCAATTAGGTGCCGCGTTGCAAACAATCGGTTTTTGGACGATCTTTTGAACGGTGATTTACCACATCAATGACCAGAGTTTTGGTAAAAATCCACTGGCAAAGGGGTTTTCAGAAGGACCCCCTTATACACTATGGGAGTGCGCAAAACATTATACCTTTAAGTATTAACACGCATTTAATTTGCTGCAATTCCAATTTTCTTCAGAGGAGAACAATTTTGCGAGTAGGATTTTGCGTATAATAATAGCTGAGCCGACGGTTCAGGCAATAAGCATATCTCAATGTTCGAGTGAGCTTTTTGAGGATTATAGATCACGAATTTCTCTTATTCAATTTAGTGACAGAATTTACAACATCAGAGACAGTAAGGTTACCACCGAACATACTACACCTGATTGTTCAACTGCTGGGACATCGACGGCAGGAGTACAACCAATGCAGGGACAACCATCGAAGGTGAATTCGAATTCATTCCTTTATATTTTATTTATGTTTATGCAATGTGCCTTGCAAGCTACTTTCAGTAGAAGATAATATATAAGTCGTGCTACCCCCTTTAAAAACTGCATTTCGTGATCCTACTACCTCATTTTGTTTATGGTTCCCTAGATTCCCGAGAAAAGGTTATTCCAAAATTTCAGTTGATTCTTACAGTGCGTTTTGATGATATTGCAAGTGTGGTATTAGGCCACACTGTTTTAATTTCTGTCCGTTTAGCAATCCAATTACGCATTTATTCCAGAGTAAGATCGAATTTGCGCGCAAGATAAGTATATATTATATACTCTACTTGGGCCAATATTTCAGATGATTGTCTGTAAATAAAAGATCCCCAATTTTTCTTCAGAGAGGAACAAATTGCACATCTGTCCGACGGTCAGGTTGATATCAATTTTGGTTGAGCCTTTTGAGTATATCCCTAACGTCCCTAGAGAAAAATCTGACGATCACCGCAAAAAGTGAGGTAGCGTTATTTTTTATTGTTAGATCTCGGATCAATTTCCCCTAATCCAAGGCAAGGGTCCGCTTCGTGATTTTTTCAAAAGTGCATTTAAATGTCAGTTAGGACGTTAGGGATACAGATCGCGAATTCCTCCCTTATTAAATTTGTTATTTAAAGTATTTACGACATCAGAACAGACCACACATGATGTTACAACCGATGATTACTATCATCACCAGAAGTGACAGTTCGCTTTTGCAGGATATTTCCTCACACCTTGCAGCATTGTATCATTGTCCCTGTATTTAATATGCCAGTTGCAATATCAAATTCCCTGCCTAATTGATTGGGAAGGCAGCATCACGTCATGTAATACAGCATGTTGAAGTTTTACTAACTTAGTCTCCAGGTATGACAAGGATGGTATTATTAATCTTTCCTGGAGATGGCAAGCGGCACACAAGTGTTGAAAAAAAAAACAATATCTGCGCTTGGCCGGATTCGAACCGGGACCTCCGTATTACTAGTGACGGCGCTCTAACCAACTGAGCCACAGACTGAGAGTTGTAGAGAACGATAGATATATAGGTGTTAGGTTCGAAAGGTTCGTCCATCGCTTTCTAGCGTGATAGCATTCAGAAGAGTATATATTTAATATACAATTTATATTTTGTGGAAGTTTTTTAACTACTTTTAGTTCTCAGGTAGCACAATTATGGTTTATTAATCTTTCCCTGGAGATGGCCAGCGCACACAAGTTTTGAAAAAAAAACCCATATGCGCTTGGCCGGATTCGAACCGGCGACCTCCTTATAACTAGTGACGGCGCTCTACCAACTGAGCACAGACTGAGTTGGTAGAAGAACGATAATATCATAGTTGTTATGTTCGAAGGTGTGCCATCGCTTTCCTAGCGGATAGCATCAGAACGGTAATAATTTTACATAACAATATTATATTTTTTTGGAAGTTTTTACTACTTAGTTCGCCAGGTAGACAAGGAGGGGGTATTTATTAATCTTTCCCTGGAGATGCCAGCGCACACAAGTGTTGAACAAAACCCATATGCGCTTGGCCGATTCGAACCGGCGACCTCCGTATTACAAGTGAAGGCGCTCTAACCAACGATATCTATCGTTCTTCACCCAACTCAGTCTTGTGGCTCAGTTGGTTAGAGCGCCGTCACTAGTATTACGGAGGTCGCCGGTTCGAATTCCGGCCAAGCTCATATGGGTTTTTTTTTCAACACTTGTGTGCGCTGACCAGCTCCAGGGAAAGATTAATAAATACTCATACAGCAGTTGGCGGATCATGATCTTGGGGCCATTGCAATCTGCATATAAATCTCACCATTCCACTGATACAGCCCTTCGCCAGGTTAGAAATTACCTCCTTCAAGCCTTGGATGGTAATAAGACTATCTTGAGTAATGGCTGGACTTGATAGCTGCCTTCGATACATTTGACCATGATAGTTTTTGATAAAAGGCTTGAAACAGGTTTGGTATCACATGCACTACCTTGATTGCATGGTTTCGATCATAATCTCACTGACAGAATTACCCGAGTGATGGTTAACGCAATATTGGCACATTTTTTGAATAGCGCCCCAATTTCCAAAATTGTTGATATTTTTGCACAGTTACGTTGGTAATTGTCTAGAACTAACCTGCGAACGAGAATGCTAAAAATTCGTATTTAATCACAAAATAGCGATGTTGTAATTAGAATTGGATCTCAGATGGGACTTAACGCATAGCTGGAAATGCTACGTTTATTTCCGTCCATGAGAAATAGTGCCACCTCAAGTAAATAACCTCTAACTTGACTAATTATCTAGTACAAAATTCCTTGTTTGTGACACATAGAACTTTTCGGCTTAACCATCACAGGTATAGTGTTTACTTAGCCATTACCAATGCAACCGTGTAAAAAAGCTCCAATTTTTGAAAAATTGGGGACGCCCTTCAAAAAAATGTGCTAATATTGCTTTAACCATGACATGTCCAGCAGCATATTTTCAGCTCAGCTACTCCGTACCTCGGGCCCATTGTAGGCCTGCCAGGTTTCATAATGTATAACTCATGCCAGTCGGTGACAGTATTAGGAATCATTTTAACTTTCACTCGTATGCTGATGATCTCAGCTTTTCTGTGAGTTTAATCCAAAGATTCCATGTGATGCGTGAGCATGCTCTGAAAAGACTTTCAAGCTGTATATCTGACATAAAACAACCCCTGGATGGTCAAATAACATGCTGCCGATGATCAAGAAAAGACAGAATTTATTGTGTTTTGCCACGCCGTGTGTTTTGAAATCTGCCCTCCAATACAGTTAGATCCTGGGCGCACACCTCTGTTTTCTGCATCTCTGTGTGGTGAAGAAACCCTTGTTTGGGGTTATGTTTTGAGTCCACCATGAGTATGTCCCATCAGATTGGAGCTATCTGTAAGGGTGACATAGATGTAAATTAATTTATTGCTTCTTCCAGGGGGGGGGGGGAGGACAATGCAACCGACAGCAACAGCAAATCAAAACGGCATCAACAAATCGAGCAGGTCTATGTCTACCCCCCTGGCGTATTCGTAGGTTATCACGATTGATGTTTTGCAACCAGACCTAGTCCATAAGCCGTTTTCGTATGGGTGGGGGGGGGGGGGGGCCTTAAAATTCGAGTTTGTTGCACCCCCACATGGTGATTAAATTTTCCAATATGTCACCTTGAAGGGGGTGTCCCCCTGCAGATTAGGGTATGTTTCCGCCCCGAAAAGTTGCCCATTAGCGCGTACTGCCTATTTCAAAACATGGCCACCATTGTTTTTGAAAACGGCTATTGTATTTCATTATAGATTAAGAAATTTTATCTAGGACAAACGAAATAACGTTCTACCTTCCTGAACTGGGCTTAAACATAAAGTGGTCCATGATGGCCGCCGGTAGGAGCATGTTTTGTGAATGTACTAAATTAAACCAATAGATGGTGGGGTAATGAATGCGAGTACTATTTTAGAGCACCAAAAGAGATTGGCAATGACATTTGTGTATTGCGGACATGATCAGAACTCATGATGGCGGCAGTTATACCCGCTCCGGGGGGACATAAATCAAGAAGAAAAACAGCCATTGCACCTCTTTTTCGACATATAGAGAACCATAACGAAAACATTGATAACATTTTTCCGTAATTTTCTCTCGTACTTCTGGCCAATTGCAGACCACTCAACACTAGTTGACGCTGGGAAGGAAGCTGATCTAGGCAGAGGAGAGAGAGAAGGAGCCTGTGGTACAAGTCAGAAACAAAGGAAAATAGCACTTGATGTGCTCGAAGAACTTAGTCACCATAGTTAAATTTTCCTTCTACATATCGACAACTTTTTCACTTCTTCATAAGCATATTTTTTATTTTTACTGGGAAAACCCCTTGACGTCACTGAGTAGTCCCCAAATACAGTCCCACACCCATTTATTATATTTTAGTGTATCAGGTGATATGAGCTGGTCTTCAATGAACTATTATATAGTCAGTTTTAAACTACGGTATATGGCCCAAGTAGGTCACCAGCTATAGTAACGGCACTCTCTAGGACAAGTCAATACCCCACTTTATATTTTTTACATATTGGAAATGATTTAGGGTCATTATTAGAAAGTGTTGTTTAATAACGTCGAAAAGATTGGGTAGTGCTGCTTTTCTTCTGATTTACGTACCCTAGAGCGAATTTAATCACCGCCATCTTTACAAAACAAGCCTCTACGGGGTAAAGATATAAATGCCATAAATTCTTTTTGCGCTCCCAAAATATCACCCAGGTTCTTATTCAACAATTTGTAATTTTGAAAGTGGAATTGATCAGTCATCAATGTCAGACGTATGGTCGCTTCGTCCTCCGTAATCTACCCTGGATTATATTAGTATTTTCGGGTTATTTCCCATGTTTTTGGAATGATAAATTGTAGACTTATCTCATTAGATCTCATCGGAGACGCAATCACAACCCATTTTATATTATGTAAGACATTTTGGAGGAGAAGTTTTCCTCATTTTATTATAGTAGGTTAGTGTATACAATGGTCAGTGTGTGTTGTACTGCCTGTACCAGCTCATTGTTATTCAAACTACCGGCGAGACTTGTGTATACAGCACCATTGCCCGATCAATCAGCTGAGGGGAACGTCGACAAGTGAACACGGTGAACACTTGCGTGATCCAAGACCTATGGATTTATTTCAGTATACCCCGGTATGTAAGAGTTAACAACGTTGAAGTAGCAGAAAGACGCGCAAGATGTGGAAATAAAGGTCAAGATGCTCCTAAAATAAAACCGGAGCATATCATCGGGACGCAATACTTCACAGATCACTCCAAATGGGGTTTATATATGTTTGTCCCCAAAGAGATAAAAGCGACACTACTAGCAGAAGGAATTATCGAGTTGCAAGGCAAGTCCTTTTAGTCTGATGGATTAAAAGAGAAAGGAAGTAAAGAACTAATAAACTAATCAGAAATCAGTATACATGAAACTTCCCAAATATAACCTGAACAATACATGGTGAAATGGGTTTGATACATTTGGCCCACGCGCGAGACAGTATGGGGTTAGAAACTAATGTGACATGAGAGAAGGTGAAACAAGGAGAAATGGGGACATCTCTTAAGTGGACACAGATACTGTTATGTATCCTAAAATATATGAACAGAAACCAAGAATATTGCATTATGGCGATCCCAGACCCAAGGGATGAAAGAAAATTGATGGAAACTCCAGTCGTGCTTGTATTATACCGCCAACATGTTAAACTGCGCCATTTGCCAAGATTACGTCACATTCACCATACTGTCCCTGAAAAACCAAAACCCAAGTGTTTGCATGGGGAAAGGAAGGGCAGTCCAAACAACTTGCCCCTCTGTAAGGACAGAACAACAAAACCAAGATCTACCATGTAAATCAAGTAGGTCATATGGCAAGGAACTGCACCGAAGGAATTCCTAGTACTACCAGGAAAACTGAAGTGCCGGTAAATGGGATCAGTTGCCACGCATGTGCAAATGGGAACAGTTGTCCCAGTCCACGCAAAGTCGTTGTCGAGGATATAATTGAACACTGTATGAACCCTGCTAATGGCCCCAAGTCACCTGAAATTATGCAGAAAGTGGAGTCATATTTGCAAAAAGTAAGAAAGAGCAGCCCGGTAGCCAGGAATTTATTGCGGGGGGGGGGGGGGTGCGGATTTTGCCAGAAGCGGACCCTTTGCGTACCAAAAAAATTTTTTCTGCTCGCTGCGCTCGCCGTTTGCCCAAAATTTTTCACCGTCGTCTCCAAATTCGTAAGAGCGGAGGGGGGGGGGGGGGGGGGGGGGGTTGAGGGAAATACGACAAAATATCGTCACCCCAGAGGGAGCAGGGTGTAGGGGGCTGGGGGTGATGGGAGTGGTAGAGGAGGTGGGGAGAAAAATCTGGGGGTGGGAGAAGATTTGGGGCAGTATTGGATGGATTGTTGCCTAGGATATGTTAGATAGTGGCGGGTTTGGAAAAAGAGGCTAATGTGGGGGATATAGGGCGGTATGTGTAGAGGGGCGAGTAGGCTGACTGTAAGGTGTAGATGACAGAGGGGTGGGGGGAGGTGCGCGTGGGAGGTGGCAGCGTTGAGAAACAACAGTATAGGTAACAACGGCAATCGTAATGGATCGTTTAACAGCTGCTTAGTCATTCAATATACAAGCAACAACCCTTAATACAAACTTTTTAATGTGATATCCCGGACCCTTAAACATTGCAAAGCGGACCTTCAACATCATAAAGCGGACCTTTGTCATTTTTTTGGGGGGGGGTGCGTCGCACCCCCCGCACCCCCCCCTGGCACGCCCTGGAAGCGATCTTACATCAGTAGAAGCGTGAGAAAGAAAATGAACATGATGAATTGGAAAATGACACCAAAGAAAAATCACAAATATCAATGGCCAGGTTCCAGAGGACAGTAGCAGGAGTAATATTGAAATCATAGCGACACACAGAGCCACAGATGCAGCAAGAATACCGGTGCAATTTTTTTCCAAAACATTCACACAAACTACTTAACTTGTAAATTGACAAAAAAGATCAGTCAACACATTCCCTTCACCTATAGAATCGCGAAAAGAAGCAAGAAGAAAAGAACTAAGAAAGCTAAGAGAAAGGACGTGATGTCACCACTAACAGAAGAAGTTAGTAAGAAAGGTCGGCTGACATCACCAGTCACCACGGACAATGATCAAGTAAGTGAAGACATTGACATGACACTTAAATTCCTGAAAGTCTGAACTTTTGAACTGAAATGCTATTTTAAATGAAAGAAAAAAACAAAACAATAACAACAAAAAAAAAAAACAAAACAATATATTTTGTGTGTGGTATGTGTTTGAAAAATGCACACCAGAACTTTTGCTTTTATCTTAGATCCATTCTCAAAAATGTTTCGGATATTGTGGTTTGTCACATGTGGAGTGTTTAATGACAAAAACATAATCATATATGTAACGTTTTCAATATATTTTTCTGTATTTTGAATGGACAGCGTAAAAAAATTAAACTTACTGACTTATAAATATACGGGGACTGATAAATAAAAAAGAAGCGTATTTCATTATTCCAGTGGTAAAGAAACAAAAATGTGATATATTTTGCAAAAAAATAAAAAACAAGAGCTTATTGCACAGAAAATGATTTACTTAAATGGAAGAGAGAAGTGGGGTGGTGATTTTTATGCATTGTATACCGGAAACAGTAAGGGAATTATTACTCTTAGTAATCCACATTCCCAATTTACTGTATTAGATGTAATCAAAAGAGTACAAGATTTTTTGTGTGTCAAAATAGAAAGTAAATGATAAGCAATATTTTATGGAACTTTATATGCTCCAAATCTTGCAAGAAAAATGTATATTTTTAAAATGTGTTTGAACTCTTCTGAATTAATATGGTTCTGATGTATAATATAGCTGTTGGCGATTTAAATATTGATTAGACAAACAATAACCTGGTTAAATCAAAGACCATTACTGAAATCATTCCTAGCAACATAGGATCTTTTGTGATATGTGGAGGTTCAAAATCCCCATGAAAAAAGATTGACATGGCAATGAAATAACCCTAAGTGTAAGTCAACATTGATTACTGGTTTATACCAATATTGAATGAAACATTCCATTGATAGTGCATTGTCACGCACCATGTAACTGATCATTTCGGTGTAAAAATGAAAATATCATTAGGTTGATGCAACAAAGGTCATGGTGTATGGACAAGTTAATAACAGTTTTTTTTACAAGATGAGAAAGAGTAGACATGCTGAATAACTTGATAGATAAAACTTATAACGAATACCGAAACTTACTCAATAATAGAAGGCTTTGGGACTTCATTAAAAGTGAAATCGAAGTTCGCACTGTACAACTGTAAAACAAAACACAACAGAATTGGAAACCTAAAAAGATTTAGGAAAATAAACTTGAAGAGATTAAGAAAAATTTAATTGATGAAGACTCAAAAGAAAATCATGTAAATATTCCTCAAGCTAATTAAATCTAGAATAGAGGAATAATATTAACAGCTGTGCCAAAATAAGATCCAAGAAAAATGGATCAATAGGGTGAACGGAAATACAAAATATTTTCTGAATCTTTGAAAAAAGAAATGCGTAAGCAAAACAATAACAAGTCTAAGGACTGAAGATAGGACAATGGTAACAGATCAAGATGATCTATTAAATGAACAAGTAAAGTAGTATCCAATTAAATAAAGAGGATAATGTAATTTTAATCAACAATTGTATGAGCAATTCATAGATGACACGGAGGTTAAGAAATTGACGAAGTAGAAAGAAATGCGTGTTGGAAGGAAAACTCACAACACGAATGTAAAACTGCATACAGAAAATGCAAAACCATAAAAGTCCTGGTCATGATGGACTAACAGTAAGAATTTTACAAAAGATTTTGGCCACAGATAAATAAACTAGTCGTCCAACTCATTGGAATGAGGGTTTTGGAGAACGAAGAAATTGCTTTCAAGTCACAAAAAGGAATTATAACATTACTCATAAAGGAAAAGACTTACCTCGAGATAACCTAACACATTGGAGACCGATTACATTAGTTAATTTGATTATAGAAAAAATACAACCAAGCTTTATCTAAGCGGTTTCAAAAAGTTATCTCTTCAATAATCAATCCTGACCACTGGTTATATCAATGGAGGTACAGTTGTGACAACGCTATATTGATCGAAGACATACTAATATATGACCGAAAAGAGAAATATGTCCTGGCGGCTATGTTATTCATTATTTTTTAGCAAAGCCTTTGATAGTATTAACAATGTTATTTTAATACGGTTTTGAAAAAACCTAATTTTGTTAGCGATTTCATTAAATGGGTTAAAACCAAATTTTACACTTTTATTTCAAGCTGTTTGATACAAAAAGGGCAATATTGTCCTCATTTCTTCCAATTAGAAAAGGGAGTTAGGTAAGGCTGTCCCTATCTGCCTTGCTGTTTATAATTGCAATAGAAACCTTGGGCTTGTAAAATTAGGCAATCTAATAAAATTAAGGTCTAAAACTTCCATTAGAAGGTTATTCAAGAAATGAAGCTCGAATATCATTGTATGCAGATGACATCACACTTTTTGTTACTGATGAACAAGATATTGAGACAGTTATAAATCTGTTACTGCCCACAAAAAATTTTTTTTGTTTTTTCGTTATTGTCAGGTCTAAAACTAAATCAAACAAAACATAGGCAATATTGGGTTGGTTCCAATACATATAGTCAAAAATCCATACAACTTGAATGGAATATTTCCGGAAAATCCGTCAAGTCCTTTGGCGGAACTTTTGTAGTTCCAAATCTGCCAGGACCTGGACAAAATTGGACTCAAGATTAATAAAATAACAATATTATAAAATTGTGGAAACAAAGAGACCTTCAATCATGGTAGAATTTATGTGAAAAGTGCTTGGTGTCCGCTCAAATATAATTTATTGCCAGCATAATAGACATTCCGCATGATGTTATAAAAGAACCTGAATTCCAACATTCTTTAACATTGGACTGAATAGTAGTGAAAAGGTTTAAGAGAAACACATTATTGCAGAGTATGAGAAAGTAGCCTGAACATGGTTTCATCACCATCGTTTTATCAATTCGCTAAAGGTGTCATGGATAAAACGTCTAACACAGAAGTTAGAATCCACATGAAAAATATTCCATTGTTTGAATTTCAATTAAACAATTTTAAACTTGACATATTACAATGTAATAGCAGTTATGACAGCCTTAATGTAAGTGTGCGTAAGCAACAATTGGATAAAATTTCCTTATTTTTTATCATAATTGCGATTAAATAGGGCTTTCACCAAATCTGTGGAAGACAAAGTTGCTATCGACAATACTAGTAAGAAGTTTATGGAATAACGCAGGTATACAATCAGGGGGTAAGACACTTTATTTAAAGAATGGATCAAAGCAGGTTTTCCATACATATTTCAAGTTTGTTAAACGAAAAATAACGTAATTATCGAGGGATGAATTAAGTACTAGAATAAAAAAGACGGGTGGTAGTTTCATAATAAATAAGTGTCTTACAATCGGCAATACCAAGAGACTAGAAGATAAGAAAAGACAAACACTAGTGGTGAATCTTCAATTGGTTTATACGTCAGGTTCGACCTACTTTCCAATTGAGACATGTACAGCGAAAACCATTCGTAATGTTATGGTTTCAAAACTAATTGTTAGAGACCAATTAGTGAACACTTTTGGAAAAAAAGTTCCAAATCATAATTTTGAAAGGGGGAATGAAACTATGGACCTATATGGTGGTATGTATTAAAGAACCAAAATAAAAACGTTAAATTGGAAAATAGTCAGCAATATAGATCCTACAAATATTTTGTTATAAATATTGGAAAAGCAAATTCAGAACTGTGTGAACATGCAAAAAAAAGATCACATAGAGCTCTTTTTCTTTAACTGTAAACAAGTGCAGTAATATGGACAAGTTAACAACAATTGTTATAAAATATTAGGTTCCAAAATTGACATAACATATTCGATGTTCGATTTGGCTATTCTAAAGCGAATATCAAAAACAACATTTTGATAAATAAGGTTATAGCAATTGCAAAAATGTGGTGTGAGTAAATACAAGTATGGAAAACCCCCTAATGTCATATTTTTTTTTTTTTTTTTTAAATGTTTTTTATGATATGTATAAATTAAATCTTGGTTTATTTACAAGGTGTTTCGTTTAAACATTTGGAAAAAATTTTAGATTCATGTACTCTATAAATCTATTGGTTAACATGTTTACGGAAAAAAGATAAGACATTTTTCATAACATATAAGATTTTACACTTTGTGTTTCAATGGAATTTTGAATACGATATAGAATAGTAGATGAAAGATAACGGTGTGTGACTTGGTAGAATAACATGTTATAAGGTGCAATAACTGAGAAGATGTAACTAAGTAAACAATGGTGACACTATTTATATAATGAAACATGAATGATAAGATGTAATATTTTAGGGACAATGATGCAGGAGTAAACACTTGTTTTTGTATGCATGTAATCCAAAAAATTAAAAAAAAAAACAATTCCTCTTATTTCATGATGTTTAATCAAATGTAATTTAAATGAACTAAAGCGCAAGCCGACTGAAAGAGAGAGAACAACAATTGTCATTTTAAGTTCTTTAGTAAAATATGCCTCCTTGCGGCGGCCATCTTGGACGCCTAGATGTTTGTGTAAGCCCCCTTCAGGCAGTTAAAACTTGGTTTCGTGTAGTCGTGGATAAAATTTCTACTGTAATGAAAGGTAACATGGCTGTTTTACATAAAACAATGGCAGCCATTTGAAATGGCATGGTCACGCTAAGTGCAGCTTTTCGGAACGGAAACATACCTAATCCTAGTCAGGGGGACTCCCCTTTAAGGTAAATAAGGGAACATTAACACTAATTTGGTGTCACGAACGGAAAATCTGATGATGGCAGCTTATGGACTATCCTGCACTCGTGACCAAGGTTCGTCCACAACCTTTTTTGATTACTCTTCACTGGTTGCCTTTTAAGGAACGTATCATATACAAAATCGCTTCTTTATGTGTATTATTCTCTGCACGGAAGGCTCTCATGATACCTTACTGGATGGTCAAATAACCGTAGCCTTCGTCTTTTACCATCAAATTATGGCCACAGGCACAGTATTCTGATGGTAAAAGACGAAGGCTACGGTCTTTTTCTCATTTAACGGCTTAATTGTTTTTTTTTATTCCTCGCACCAAGCGTAGATTTGGCGATAGATCATTTAGCTAACGTATAACGGAGCGGCCGAGCTTTTGAAAAGTGCTCTAGTTTTCGATTCCCCTCCACTCGGTACAGTGACAAACACCAACCCCTTTAATTTGAAGGATAAATAATGTATATTTAAGAAAATGATGGTTGTGTTTGAATATTTGATGGCAGGGATGAATGTGTTTTTTTTCTAAGACGAAAAATGCTTTTGGGCTGCAAATCAAAATTATTTTTTTTTAAAATTGTGTTTAAAGTAAAAATATTACAATTTTGATTTTTATGTTATTTTTTGTTATTGATATAGGATTCATACTGCATAAAGGGTTTCATGTAGTACTGGTTTGTGGTGACATGTGATAAAAAGGGTGTTTTTTTTTAGGAAAAAATGTGATTTTGGGGCTAAAATTCTATATAGACTCTTTATATACACGTGTGGTCCAAGGACGAGCATTCGCCCCGCACTCAAGGTTGTGGGTTCGAGTCCCACTGCGGCCAACGTGTTGCTCCCTTGAGTAAGACGCTTTACCTCAATTACTCTACTCCACCCAGGTTATAAATGGGTACCAGCATTATTCATGCCTGGGAAAGTAACAGACTCGCCCTGTGGCGGGAGGAGTGGCGAACCCCCCATAAAAGAAAAAGAAACAGCAAAAATAATACTGAGGAAGTCTGGCCTAAACGCTAAGGAAAGAAGATGGGCACTCCGCGCACGAGCGTGCTATGCACGACAATTTACTCTTTACTTACGTTATATATTGTTTTAAACAGAATCTATAATATAAATGTCAGAGATTATAGTATTTGTATCATGATTAAAATTTGTTTTGCTACGGAGTTATAAATCTTGATTTTCTTAAGATTTGAGCTCAAAAACGTGATTTTTTACCCCAAAAACACCCTGCCATCAAAGTTTTGACCACCAACCATCAATTTTTTAAAATTATTTATTATGTCTTCGAATAGAAGTGGTTGCGTTTTGTTGTACCGATGGGAGGGTTTGTCCGACAATTTTTGCAGTCCAAACCGCTCTACTATCATGGGTCCCTAGCTGTGGAACAATCTTCCTGTTAATATTAGAGAGGCACCTTTCACAGTGTCTTTAAACGGCTCCTGAAAACATCAATTATTCTGTTTTTGAAAATGTTGTTAACTTTGGATTTGTTAGTTTTCCTTGATATGCTGTATTCTTGTATATTAATTCCGTATTTTAAGTATTTGTTGTAAGGCGCTGTTTCTCTGTAGAGCGCCATTATAAATACATCTTATTATTATTATTATTACTAAGGAACAACGACTGTAAAAGTACCACCCATGAGGGACAGCCACAGAAGTGATTGAATTGTATTCTTTTTTTTTTATTTTTATGTTTGGTGTGAATGTGGTCTTGCACGCTGCTTCCAGTAGAATATAAATCAAATATTAGTACCGTACTATGGCCTCAGCAGACACAGAAACGAGATCCAAACATATTCAACTGTTGAATTTTCAGAAATTTTAAAAAGGAAAAGGATAAAACTTACGATATCTACACTTCATGTGCCCCTCCAAAACCTACCGTTAGTGCCCAAGCGGAGGGTGTTGGGGTGGTTGTGTGGTGGGTGTTGTGTATACGTGTGTATGTGTCAGAAATATAAGACATATTGACAAGGACTCTTTCTCAAATGACATTTCATCCATCATTGGCAAAGATTGGGAAAGAAAATGAATTCCCCTTGTGCTATATTGAGATCATGCAGGTGTTGTTTTATGCTTCATAAATTGGAGCAATATATTATTAGCCTGGGGTTTCCATCTTCTGTATGTTTGCAAAACAGATTGCAAAAATGGGTAGTTTCCCATGCTGTCATTAATGTAAGATGATGCACTGCAGATAATGTAATTTATGCGAGTTCCAATTGGACAGAGTTAGGCTATGTTTATGCATGACGCTACTGTAATGATTATTATTAGAGATAGGGGAACCTAGCTGGAAAACATAAGTACAAATAGATAATACAGAACTTTGCCAGTAGCCAGGAGCTAGTATAGTTATAGCTAGTTTTGATCTGCAGTAATGGTAAAACTGGCAGAAACATAGTGCCAGGATATATTATATTTGGATACCATAGGGAACTGGAAAAGCTGAACTGTCTCCTGTCATTCCAAATCAAAAGAGCTTTATGCATTTATATTATAAAATTCCAGATCATTTGTGACAAGTAAATTCTTGTGTTTAAAGTTTTCTGACCTTTGACGTCCACGCGACGTCGCACCACACAAGACTACCAATTCACATAATGATACACAATGTAGCCGGATTTATACCGGCTTGTATTTTTCTTTGTTCAAATTATATCACAAGATTTAATTACTTAATTTTTCAATTAGTAAAATATCTCGATTTTTTTCACCTTCGTTTTTGGTGACTAAAGTTTTTTTGGAGTATTAGAAGCGTAATTCATATTCAGACAATAGCAACAAACTTCCTTGAAAATATTCATTGCATAACCGAGAAATCGCACAAATTAGATGTTGGGTCCCATGGAACACCCCTTGGGCACTTCAGTGTTAAAAAATAAAGATATTTCGGTTTGATTTTTCCCAAATGTTTCCTAATTTTATCCAATCCTATCCAAGAACCAATATATATTATTTTTTTAAGTAAATATAAAACATTAACTGTAAAAATCTTACAATTTGTGATTTGGTACCGTGGCACGATTGCTACTATTGCTAAATCTCAACATTTACAACTACAATCATGGGAAAAAATGGAACA
This sequence comes from Ophioderma brevispina, assembly GCA_023653785.1. Lineage (NCBI taxonomy): Eukaryota > Metazoa > Echinodermata > Ophiuroidea > Amphilepidida > Ophiodermatidae > Ophioderma > Ophioderma brevispina. The sequence continues at coordinate 44,523 of JAMKCH010022236.1, read as the reverse complement.
CTGTCCGATTCATGAAAAGAATTAATCCCCTCTCCCGAAGTCAATGTTGTCAGCAGCCTCGCGGGGGGGGGGGGGGGTAAAGGGAAAGTCAAATGAATAATGAGTTACCCAATTGCGGTCTCATATGTGAACATGGGATGGTTCTTATATATTGCATCAAGTGTTTTAACAATGTTTCCATGATTGTAGGTCCGATGCTGTGTTTACAGGAAAATAAATTTTGATAATCATCTATGACCAGTTTTGCTGAATTTCGGACCATAGCTTGACTTTCTGCTTTGTTCCGCATTATCATTTCCTTGTTTTTAGTTAATACGGTTCAAGTCGTCCTGTTATATTTTACCTAACTTTTAAAATAAAAAATTTACAAATCTTACAAAAGTAGTTGCAAAACGGTCTTTGCAAAGAAATTTTCATAGTACTTTCTAAGTTTGTTTCAAAAGTGTGAGAAATATTAGCTAAAAGTACGATAATACCCACTAATTTGAGATTAATCTTGCTTTTAAGTTCATTATTTCAATAGTTATGGTGAACATTTGATTTATCCCTAGAATTTAACAAATCTTTTAAGCAGTATGCACTGAAATAGCTATCTTATATATCCTTTCAGTTTAGTAAAATAGTTGATAAATATTGTAAAAAATAAAGCTGCACATATATTAAACAAAATAACAATTTCCAATAAACGTTCTTTTCCACTTTGAACTCGTATTCAAAATGTATGTAACGTCACAAAATGAAACAAACAGTGACAACCACGGAATCCACGACACCTCTTGGAACAACAGAAGGCGACATCACTACGACGGTAACTGCAACAACAAAAGGTATGTATGAACAGTAGAGAAGTTTAAATGTCATACACGATGCACGTACTTGTACGTGGAGCGTGACAGTTTTTGTGCGATCGGTCCATAAACAAATTAATTTCACATTACAAGCACACGCTATGCGCATGGTATTCATCACCTTCCTACACACAATTTACGCTCCCATAGCATCTATAATAATAATATAATAATATTTATTTGAGTTACTAATTAAAACCATGATGCAAGTAGTAACTCAGGAAAGAAACAAATGGGCTACACAGCCCAAACACAATTATGTGGATTTCTTTCCTGTGCAAAATAAATATACATGCATGACACACATATGCATAAAATACATTGGCAGATGAATAAGCAAGCGGATAAAAAGCAGTTAAATAAGAAAATGCTGCTTACATAATGACTTGAATTGATATAAAGAATCACCATTACGGATATCAACAGGGATACTTTCCCATAGTCTAGGGAAGGCAACAAATACAGAATTGAGACAAGAATTAGTCCGTGCACGCCAGTGAAGAAATCTATTTCCATTCACAACACTTCGACGAAAGAAATCCATGAAAGAGGTTGGACCCATGCGTTGAGAAGTCGGAAGCAAAAAATTGAGCCTTTGAAATTAACCAAAAAAAAGTCATCAACTTTCATAAGGCCAAAATCAGACAACCTATCAAGATACGTAACACGTTGACCATGATCAGACCAAGACCTTTCCTGTACATTAGCACACGAGTAACCCCGAGTTATTTTCCTTTGAAATTTCTCAAGCCTTTGAATAAAGGAAATCATTAAATGGAGCCCAAACAACAGCACAGTAAACCAGATGAGGAATGGCAAGCGCTTGTATAAGTGCAATAAGCAGAGAAGTGCATATTCGTAGTACATCTGATGATAAAACCAACAAGACGTGAGATTTTATTGCACGTGGAATCAATATGTGAAGAAAATGCAAGATTGCTGGAACAGCACCTATTCCGTATCCGCGTCGCTAATTGGCCGGCTATTCTTAGACACGCGCTACGTCATGGACTCACTAGCACCAAAACGCTGTGTTAAAGGCTCTGCGATTAGCTTGAACAAGGAATGAAAAAAACGGTTCGCGGTACCTTGGATATCGCGAAATCAACGAATCAGGTGGTCGATCTGATGTTAGAAACGGGTTCCTGACAAAAAAGACCCCTTAGCTCACTAGTTTTTGTGAGCCTGGCGTGTGGCATGACCTGACAGCAGCAATCGAGAATTGAGCCAGCTGATTAGGTAAGAAAAAGCTGTCTGGATCGTATTTTTCACGTTTTTTCGTCGTTTTCCAAAATTAAACTCTATTATAAACAAGTCAGCTAACTAGACAATAACTAGACAATTAGTTTGGTGCGTACAATCGTTACGATAGGCCAAGTATTTTGCGCATCTCCAGTGTACCGCAATGTACAAAAAATCCGAATCAACGCTATCTGACACGTGTGTACGTGGAGTTTCCCACCGATCAGCCGATTCATTGATGTGGTTGATAACTCCCTAGCGCAGTGAAGATTTACCAAGGTTTGCCAAGATTCAACAAATGCCGGCGCTGTGTGCCAAGCGACATGTAAATGGTGTGCCTAATAAAGACCTAAAGACGTGCTTCATCTGACACGTCTTGAATATTTTTATTAGTCACGATCTTTCAAATGTTAATATTCAATTTGTGCTAATATAGAGATATAATAACATCAAATCATAAAAGCTCGAACAAACATGATAAGGTACCCACTGAACAGTTTCTGATAATTAATTTCATATCATGGACTAGTAGCTTAGTACTAGTCATAGGGAAGTTCTCGTTTAGATGAGGCTGAATGTTAACAAATGTAAATAACTCTTTCACAAGGTCGCGTCGAAGGTGTTATAGAGCAGGAGCACGGACTGGGTCAAACTTCATCGTTCATGCTTTGACACCTTTGGTAGTTAGTATGGACCCCCTATCAATTCCAGGTTATAGTTAGTGGTCTCGAATTGTGGTGTCACTTTTTCAATAGGGACCAATTTAAGGTTACACAGGGGTCAAACTTTTAAAATGCTCCAAACATGTTGAAATGCATGCCATATTGCCCGTCTAGTCATAAGGATTAAAAAAAGTATAGTTTGTATCACTTATGACTTTTGGTTTTGGAGTTATAAGGGGGAAATGGCTAAAATTGTAATAAAGGTCAATTTCCATTTGTACAGAGTCCAATTGTCCAATGTCGACAACAAAGTTTTATGTTTTTTACTAAAATCAATGAAAACATATTGCTTTATTGTTAAGAGGAAACCATAAAACCAATTCCATGCCCAAAAATATCTAATATAAGAAATATGCACTGAAATATTGCTTAGGAGTGACTGCAGAGTTTAACAATTTTGTCATGAATAATGTAAACACAATATTTTGCTACTTTTTAGTGTTTTTACTTATTTTCATTGCTTTTTAAAAAGTGTTTGGTATTATTCATAACAACATAATAAGGTTACACTCTCTGGGAATGCAGACACCCCTAAGGAATATTTCAGTTCACATTTACAACAATTAGATGCAACATTCTTCTAGACATTTTGAAGTATCACCTTTTGGTGCACCAAGAAAAGAAAGAAACAATAGTATTCATTATATTTTTGGCATAGAATTGGTTTTACGAGTCATGTTCCCCCTATTGATAATGAAATAATTATGTAATATTGAATGACTTTGAGTATGATACAAGAATAATTGCTCGAGCTAGAAAAATATTGTACAAGTCGAAGACGAGTACAGTATTTTTCTAGCGAGAGCAATATATAGACCGTATTCAATATGACGTCAGCCACCAGACATGTTTGTGGACAAGATGTATACATTCCAGGACTACAATACATTCAGCTGTCAATCGATCCATGTTTAGCGAATGCACAGGGATCATTGACAGGTGAATGTATTGTAGTACTGGAATGCGTCTATCTCTTCCCACCAACATGGCTGGCTATTGATACGGTCTATTCTTGTAGCTATGAAAAAAGCCATTCAATATTTATATTATTATTTAAATATTCAGGCTGACTCAACCTAAACCTTGCGTTGCAGTGTGTAGTCCAACTGGCGAACGATACAGTCTTTCATTATTTCTAATTGCGTTCTAACGAAAATGACCGGATGCGATACAATATATTAAAAAGAATATTGTATGGCCCATTCGGGGACTTTTTACCATAACGGTACAATACAAGATTTATTTGACACCACTCGGAAGACTGATATATATAATAATGTCTTGTATTGAATTTAGGATACATAAACAATAAGTTGTCGACATTGGTAGTACGAACAATGTCGACAAGTATGCAAAACAAACAATAGATTGGCCATACTATTAACCCGTATAGTCTGGATAGTTTATAATATAGGTTTCCCAGTTATTTGAAAAAAAATAATTATATTTCATATTCGTTAAGTTGTTTTTCGTCCCAAGAAAACTGGAAATCTGCTCTGTTAGATACTCTCAACGCTCCATTTTTTTTTCGAAAAACCGAGGAGGATTTGGGGCGCAGCGTTTGACGCTTGAAAATTATGAACTGCGTTTTCTGTATGGGGATGTAATCTTGATTGAACATGTTGTATCTTCTACGTCAACGAGGGGTGTGGTAGAGAGTTCAATCTTTATTGTTTGAGGGGGAAAATGAGTAAACCCAGTCTTTTTCACCAGTTGGTGTTTGGTAGGCCTTGTTGTGTTCTGGGAGGACAGTAAAAAATTCCTGCTCCGGAATGGTAGCCTGATTTTTGTTAATTTTTGCTGCATGATGTGGCCAAACAGTTATTTTTCCTGCGAGTTTCAAAGTATCACAGCCCAATGATGTATTATCATTGAAGAGGGGCTGCTTGGCTGAAAGGCGTTTGTTTAAAACAATTGTGTGTTTGTTCAATTATATTCAACATTTGAGTATAAAATCTAACTATTGCATTATCAATTTGGTCAAAATCAATTTAATTTCGTCGTATCTATGGCCGATGATCTAATGCTACAAAGCTATTTCATCTTTGGTCATTTAATTTCACATTTAGCCAAAAGCATGGTGAGGTTAGAAGTATGTAGTATGACTTTTATTGCTAGAGCAGGCTAGAACTTAGTTAGATTTTTCGCGGTTTTGCCTAGAAATTGTATGAAAAATACACACTTAAGAATTGGTTTAAAATGCGAGATAATGACTGAGTGAGAATCGGATTTTATTGCGTATATTGTGTCATGCCATATTAGTCCCTTTCGGAATAAAATTGAAATTATATGACCAAAGACGAAATTACTTTGTACTGTCAGATAAGGGGCCCATGGATAGGACGAAATTTTATTGATTTCCACGAAAATGTATGAAAATAAAGTTAATATTATGATCATAACGATTATCTGATTGACCAAAGACAAAGATGTTTGAAAAAACGCACATTTTCTGTTTTTTGGAACGAAAACGTAATGAAACGAAATATGAAATATAATTGTGAAAAAATGTATTAAAATAACTGGGAAAATATTTAAAAAATCTATCGAATATTGTTGTCCTGGGTATAGGTCATGAATGCGATAAAAAAACTAGAGCCACCCAGATGGCTCACACCCTACTTATGTTACACCACAAACTTGGCTGCCGTAAGGATCAAACATCTAGGGTGGAGTTGCATTCTTCCATGGCGTCTGAAACCAAATGCTCAAAAGGTTTGAAACTGCAATAGCTAAATTATGAAATATGATTGACATGGTATGTTTTCTCAAACTAAATGACATTTGACAGTAAATTGAGGCAATTTACTCGCGCTCACCAATTCACCTTGATATGCTCACATTCATGGTACGACTGGGCGTATAGACGTTTTTAAGTATAATGATTCGTATAACTTTAAAAAAAAAAAATGGTCACCATATGTGGAGATTGTCGTCATTTGGTGATTTAGTTGTATTTTTACTGGGAAACGTTTGAAACGTGCAAAGAAGCTGGCTCGAAGTTGGCCAATTTTCATATAGACTACTGAGTATAAGTGAGTTAGCGGTGATAAAACTATAGGGACTTTTATGGAGTGATATAATTGATGGAATTCTGGGTAATTTCTCAACACAATCTACGGAGCAATTTGCTTCAGTATCTGTAATTGATGAATTAAACATGTATCCCCTCCGAATTCAAACTTCTATCACCATCGCAGAAGCCAAATCAAGTGTTGAAAATATATTTAAAAATTCAAAAATGCTAATCCTATTGGGTTAACATTTACAGTTTCCTGGCTACAGGGATAGTCGGGACCAGTGGCAGAGAATTTGTACTTGCATTCCACAGTCTACCCAGGCACTGTTCCTACGTATTGGTGAGCCGCCGTCTGTAAGACCAAGTACACGATGATGTTACCGCATATGCATTAACTTTCACCGGATTTTACGGGACTCGCTATAGGGGCGTACGTGAAGTTGCCTCTCTACAGCGAGATTTTAACCACTGGCCGTTCAGGACAACTGTGTTATTCAGTTCGTCAAGGAATAACGGTGATTTTATGAACTATGACGAGAATGCTAGCGATGGATTTATAGCAATACCTACCAGAACATGGGAAAAAAAATTACATAGTTGCATCGTATCATCCATATCCTCTTCGGTACATCCTCTCAATTTGCCATTCGCGCAATAGAAGCAGAAGAGAGGTTCAAGTCACCACAAAGCAAGGGCAATTTATCAGGGGGATTCTCCAATCACACGAGAGTTATTTTTCGAGGTAAACGGTGCATGAAGATCTCACCGGCGAGTTCATTGTGGCAGACTAAACCGTAAACTGTGTTTTCTGGAACGAGTGTCAAATGTTCAAATCACATACGGGCTTGGCGGAGTTTGACGCAACAGATTCCAGAAGTTAATAAATTAGGAAAATATTTTTTGCTGCAACCATTTCCAGGTCGTTCAACAGGTTACGTTTATCGCGTAATAGCTTCAAACCTAGTATCAGTCACGTCTCCATAGCTGGTAACGTAGAGATCGAATTGGAAGCAGGAGACTTTAGAAGGTAATGTCTACGGCAATGTCATACAAAGAGATTATTTCAGGACAATCCTGTTTTAGTTGTGCAGTTCATGAAAGGTTATGACGCAGGTGATAGCAAAGGGGATCCATCAATGATGTTAGTTCCACCCGTGGACTGTTTACTAAAACGTCACCTTCTTTGTTTGGTTACGGGAGAGCAGATGAATATCACCGGAGTGTAGTTCTTTGAATGTGAGGACACGATGGCCTTTTCCTTGTGAAACATCCCCAATTCACAACTGGAATAAACTGACAAGTAATGATGGAAAGTTCGCGATTGCGTGGCGATAACAGCCATACAATGTCCATACCATTGGACACACTAATCCTAGAGCTAGGTTCTTTGTGTTGTGACATTCACTTGGACGGTATGTTCTTCACATCTCTGCGGGATCAACCTATTTAACGGTAAGACAATTTTAAATATCACGTTTTGCCATATCTGAAATTCCCAGCAAACACAAAAACGTAAAACATGTTGCTGTGCTTCTATTAAATTATTATTGGATAACGTTAAAGTACAAGTTGCAGAAAAGAAAGCTTTAGAAACATTTTTAACGAAAATATTCAAATGTTTAAACTGAATGGGTTTTTGGACAACGTAGGGAAAAATGTTTTAATTACAGTAATCCTGACATATTTTAAAACTTTATGCCAAACATATTAAAACATTTAACACCTAACCCTCGTCTTACCAAGCCTTTTGTAACACAGATTAACCGGGGGGGGTGGGGGGTACACCCCCATTGAGAATGTATTTTATAAAGCATGATACCTATGACTTTGATACCAATGGATAGCTATGGTCCTCTCTTTCCATGATACCAAAAAACAAGTACTAACAGACTCAGATGACATTTCCACAGAAATCAAGCGAAAATCCAATTGTGCGCCACTAAAAAGCTAGTAACATTTTGGTAAGACGAGGGTTCATATCTAAAAACAGAATCATATCTTAAAAACATTGAGTTTTCAGACAAATTAATAAACGGTAGACTACATTTGTCCGTACAAAAGTAGGCAATTGTTCTACCTCGTGAAATTGTTTGGAAAAAGTTCAATAATGAGATTTTTTGCTTCGTAGTGTTGTAAAATTTCCAACACTTTCGGTACTATATTAGCGCCATAATTAGGGAATTAAAACACCAGGTGTATTATTTTAACAACATGGAATGTTACAATGACACCAACACTGTTAAATGTGACACTGCTGGGCGTGGTTCTCTTGATGTTTTAAATATTGTTAACCGATCGACAACCTCCCCCTCCCCCTCCACTTTACTCTATCAAAATTGAGATTTTGGTATCAGAAGAAAGATCATATTTTCTTATTTCTCCAGTGAAATTTAAGGCTCAGGAAATGTTTCCTCTTGATGTTATGAACAAAAACATTGCCACATTAATTAGCACACACTGTCCTATTGACCAATTTAGTGCACATTTTGGTTCTACTATTAAGATAGCTGGACCGAGGTAACTCAAAATTGCAATCAGATGTTTTTGGTGATATGCTTCCACGTGAGGGAGAAAACATTCTATAAAAAAATGGACCATGATCGGGTCACCCTGTTTGTCTGTAACGTATAAAGGGTTTAACATTCATAATTATAAAAAAAAATCCTTTAAAATAAATACGTAACATTCCCAACGTAAATTCACATTAAAGGTGCAACGAGAGATTTTGAGGCACCCAGATATTGTGTCATAATAACAATTTCATACATATTAGCCACTCAATAGAACTCTTACCTTATATTTGGCTACAGAAATGTCTTAAAACAGAGAAAATGGTGATTTTGATTTGCTATTATTTCAATATAAAACATAAACTGAATTTCGTATTTGCTCCTATACAAAATTAGAAATTTACAACTTTTGTACCAAAGAAACATTTCTCAGCTTAATCCTTTAAGATGGTGATATTTTTGATAGAAAGCTTTATACCCGTGCAAAAATAAGTATTTTCTTTTTTAGGGACACCTGATATGTGAAATCTCTCGTTGAACCATTAACTAATGAGTGGATTTCTTTAACGAATAGATGCTACTCCAGAACCTACTCCATCGCCAGTTGTAGAATGCAGAAATAACTCTTTGACGGTTTACATTCCGCGTTCAATCATTGGTGACGTAGACGGTGACCATTTACATTTCATTGACCAGTCGTGTGTGGGAAATAATCATAACAGCACCCATGTTCAAATATCGACGCCTTTGGACAAGTGTGGAACTATTATGGAAGTGAGTTTACGAAGAGTTTTGCAGTTTAACCACTTTTTTGTATAACTTTGAATCAACCTACACATGATAATGTTTAAGGAAACTTGGGTCGCCAAAATCGGTGTCAATGTATTGCCAACTGCTGAATCTACTATAAAGGGTATAACTACAGTTATCTCTGAGTAGGCTGTTCCCCACAAATGTCGTTTTCAATGTCTTTCTTATTTTTAAAAAGGATCATTACTGACACCATTGGTTGACAAGATCGTAAAAGGCATGAGGTTTTTTAGGTCGTCGTCAACTTTTTGCATGTCGTCAATTGCATGTGTTATCCTTTTACGCTAACTTTTGAAATAAAATACATTTAACATGAATATTTTATCAGGTTCAAGAAGATTACGTTGTCTTTTACAATGTCGTTGAAGACGAAGCTCTTCATATCACTCCGGGCAACGTCATTACTCGCGACCGTGACATTGGCAAGTCCTCGTAGAGTAGAATGTCGAATGAAGAAAGACGGATTGGCTTCTGTGAGCTTCATCCCGATACTTCAACAATCGATACAACGAAGAAGGCTTCGGCAAATTTAGTTTCAATCTTCAGTTATACCTGACCAACAGTTACCTTTATCCATACCCACCAGAGGTTATCCAGTCGAAGGGAAGTACGAGATATGCTCTATTTTGAAGCCGATCGTGACAGCTGAGCAAGGACTAGAGCGTTTGTTAAAACTTGGCGGCGGCAAAACAACCACCACCAAATTCGCAGTTTCTTCGCCCAGATACGAAATAATACACGAAGGGTAAGTAGGCCGGAGGCTTTAACAATATCAAAATATGAAGTGAGTTTTTAGGCCATCAATGTCAAATTTCGTTATACATTAGTAAGCAATAAATCAAAGACAAACAAGTATTCATACCACTACAAATGCAAAAAGGGTATGTTAAAACTTAACTTTCAAACCCGGTACATTCCAAATACATCAGCAATATAATATTCAAAAATAAATGTCAGGGGCGATTTAGAGGGGGGGGGGCGCACCCGGCGCGCGCCCCCTCTTGTTTGCAGAGCACAGGGCGGCAGGCATTGAATAGAGCGCCCGGCGCACTGTAAATCTATAAAAATTCCATTTTATGCACAGGGCGCCCTAAGAATGACGGTACAGAGCGTCGGGGCGCCGTGTAGATCTAGCATTTGTAGGCGTACAGTGGTCTCAACCCCACGACTCTTCCGAATTTCGAAATGCCGGGGAATTTGGCGCCCCCTCTTTGAGAAATCTGGATCCGCCCCTGAATGTATATAAAATTACAGTGCCTTTCCGCTGATATCAAAGCGCTTTACTTTATTTCGATGCCATAGGAAATCATAAGATCTTTTAGGGAGCCGCCCAATAGTGACGCTCAATTATCCACTAGATCGAGATATTCCCGTTACAGTCCCCAGATTGGGTTTGGGGTCGACGAGGCAATTTACGTATCTTGCCCATGAACAAAAACAGTTGGCAACGGCGGGGGGCCACGGGCACGAACTCACGCATTACAATGCCTTGGGATCATGAGTCTGTTGCTTTATCCGGTGTGCCACACGTGCCCTCCAAACTAAAGAAAAAGAGCAAGACATCATCCACAAACCATTGTCTCTTTAGCCGTGCAGATACTTAATATTAAGAGATTAAGAGAATATAGAGTGCCCACTGCCCAGCCGTCTTTGAGGTGGAAGGGTTCAATGAACGAGGCATCCATCTGTTTTGCACCTGGACCACATTCTATGACGTTGAGCTGAGTGTATTGCTAGACCGTCAAATATGGCTACTAATTCAAAACACTCTCTATGGACCAATCCGGTTTTGCTCATTCCAATGGCAGCCACGGCTGGGGAATCCCGCTTGAATTTACATAGGTGTACGGACAAGTGTGGATATTTTAATTGTGTATACTCAAGCGTGGTGAAGTGGAACGGCTTTGGGTTGGAATCGCCCAATGGCGGCTCAATTCTGACGATCACCTGGCTTGTCGGATTTCTCTATTTAGCAACACATTTTGATTGCAGAAAACACAAAATACTTAACATGTTTCCATGATGCTAACACAGAAGTCACTCTTTCATAACTTATAAAATAAAATGATGGGCTTATCACTTTCTTTCACTCTCGTTTGAAAGGTGTTCGCATGATAACACTCTCCAGTTCTTTCCATCTGAGGATCCAATGGTAAAGCGATTCGGATTGGAAGCATTTGCGTTCGTCGATTCCCATACTGCGGTAATTATTGTTTTATCAATAGTACACATTGTAAAGCTCTTTTGTAGAAATTTCAATACGCAATCCTCTATGTTTGTGAGAAATTTTAGTGGCGTAGCTAAGAGATCAAAGAAGGGCGCGTGTATGTCGCAACGCGTTGCTACTTTCTCGCAACGCGTTGCAGCAATACGGTATGCTCTTTATAGCTTGCGATACACGTGCCCTTCACGCCGTTATAAGGGGGCGGCGAATCGACGCATCCTCCAGGCTGTGAATTTCAAGCCTTTCTGGCGTTCATTTGAAAGACCGTTTTAAGACCCAAGTTCAACTATGTCATAACCATACTAGTGACAAATTTTCTCGCACTCCGCGCGCAATTGTGTCAGAAACTGGGGAGGGGCTCCATTCTATATCCATGCTCCCGGGCGCCATGCCTCTTGCTACGCCACTGTATAATATTTTGTGGTCACTTAAAGGAAATATGTCATGATTCTGAATATTTGGAAAATTGGTATGGATGGAAAGCTTAAGTAACGTAGAGTACAAAATCAAAATTAAGTTGAAAATTGTCCACATTGTTGAGTATTTGGCCTGTTAATTTTCCCGCCAAAATAGATTACTCGAAAACGATTCCGACAAATCCACATCGCAGGCAATGGTGACGTCAAAGTGATGACCATCCATAATTTACGTCGTTGTGACCATCATATCGCAGTGTTGCCACTTCAATAATAATTAAACACCTCGAAATGAAACAAAATATGTCATTTGTAACTTTTTTTCTAATTTTATTATTACTTTCATTAATCCATCAATATTACAGTGTCAGCAATAACAATTCGAGTAAACACGATGTTTTGGTCATCACTTTGACGTCACGAGTTGGGCGCTTTTGATCAATGAAGCCGTGGCGAAAAATCCGCCCGTTTTCTTCGTATGTCAAAAAAGCAAAAATGTAAAATGCCTCTATTTGTCTAATTTTACATCAAATTGTATTATTTTTTCGAGAATTCGTGATGTATGTACATATATTTTATGATGTAAGTCCAAAAATGAGCTTGACAAAAATCTTGAACATTATTTCATTTTAATACACCATTAATTATAGTTAAGTAAACGTTTAAAATGTTAATTTTCAAATTACATTCAGATTTACGTTCATTGTTCTTTGATGATATGTAACATCACCGACCCCAAATCGAGGTGTGCAGTGGGATGCCAACCCAACGTTGCCAAGCGAGACGTCAACACTCGTGGTACTTACACTGGCTCGAAGTCGTATGTTATGACCCAAGGACCGATTAAGTTTCATCGAAATAACTTTGCAAAGACCGTGTCACATGCAGGTAAAGTGTGAATATTTAAAATAATAACATGTAGACTGTAGAGCTTCTTATTCCATGCATGCCAACCGGTTGCTTCCATTTACTGTCTGTTTTACCATTATCATTCTACCAGAGAGGGTACGACTATTGTGTGCTAAACGGACAGCCGGTTAAGGAGAGAAGGAGACCTCTATAATCATCATAGTTATTTATTTCACCATTAATTTTGAGTTGGTGTTTTACAACTACTTTATCATGTATGCAAGGAGTTTGTTACCCCCCAAACTACACGTGAGTTTCCGTAACCTGACCTAGCTGACATACTTTTTTTCTGCACTTATGAATTCGGAAACCTGTGCTTTTATTCCGTGAAGGGTTTCCGAATTCATAAGTGTGTCAGAAAAAGTGTGTCAGATGGGTTAGGTTACGGAAACTCCTAAAATACACTTTTATCAAAAAATAATGGGAAAAGTCTGAGAAACTTCAAGGGCATGCTCTCTGGAAAAAGCAAAGCTTAGAGCATGCCTCCGTTTATTACTTAAATGAAGAAACAGAAGATGTTGCATAGCTGCCCTTTGTTATGGAGTTTGTAAGTTCCGCCTAGATAGACGTGGATTATATAACCGTCTTCATTACCAAGCAGACTCTGGAATAGTAAGACACAGTGAAACAAAAATGCAAAAATGAGGTCTCCCCCCCCCCCAAGAACCAGAATGCCACTCATATACAGGCCTTACAATCCTTGCACGTTAGATTACCTTTCAACACCTTTCAGATGTGCTTTCCTACTTTAATTGACTTCCTCTTAAGCTCAACTTATAGTTTATTTTGTGTTTCAGATGCTCATCCGTACATTTGTTTTATTTTCTTTAGGGTTTTCTTTCTTTCGTCTTCCATATCACTCATATTTTACATTAAAACCGCCTTTTTGTGTCTTATAAAATTACAGATGATAATGCTACTACGTCCACCACTGACCAGTGGCGTTTTCTGATGATTTCCGTTGGATTCATGGCCTTGTGTATCGCAGGTTCCGCTGCTGTAATCATCAAATCTCAAAAGACACCAAAAATTCGTTACATGATTATACCTACAAATGATACTGTATCAGTGCAATCAAGCACAAGCGTCTCCCATGAGCAGTAAGATGACACAAAATTGTCATCACAAAATTTATGATTGGCCGAGGCGAACAAAAATCATTGTAACCTTTTACTAGGACAACACTTTGATGACATCATTTTATTTCTTTGGTCGAGGGAGTCGTCGTCTCATATATTTGTCAGTTTATATCACGGTTATTCTTCGGTCACATGTGTGACCTGACGAGGGCAAGATTTTATTTTCAACCAAGAGTTGTTCTGTCAACTTGACCAATCTGTTATTACTTTTTGAAATAATGGATAAAGTTTTACTCCAAACCTAACCAAAAATGTTTCCACTTTCTCCAAATTAAGGTTGGTCACGTGTGTGACGTCAGACAAAAATGATTTGTAAAATTAACAGAAAAAATCTGTAAATTCTGGCCCGTATTCTCAAACGATGTTAAACGCTAAATACTGGTTAAATCGCAACATCGTTAAACATCTCTAAAATGTTGTTAAACTTAGACTTGGTCCGGGGGTAGTTTAAGGCGTGTTTTTTAACTTCACGCTTTCATTAAATGCCTGATATTGTCAGCTATATGCGATACTCGTGGTTAGCAGATATAAACCACTTCACTCTTTTATTCTCTTATCTTTCTTTTCCAAGTCCTCAATTGATTTCTTCTCGTCCATTTTCCTTTGCTTTAATTTTTCTGCTCGTGTGTATTTGTTATAGTACTGAGTGCAGTACAGCGACATACAAATGTTTTAAATAGGCCCGGCGATTTTTCTCCATCGCTGAACAAATTCTAAAGTGCCTTGCATAACGCGACATTCTTGAAATTTACCCGTGGACTTTCTGGGTAGCATTTAAACTACGGAAGGTATTTTATCTCACATATAAATTATTGTTCACGCACGTTCATTAGAATAAGGCGAAGATAAGTCGCAGTTCGGTGGATGATATTTACGGTGTTTAAATATCGTGGTTATCTAAACGACTTGTTAATTTTTTTATTTAACCTGCGGATTTTTAAAATTGTGCGCTTAGCTAACCACAGTTTAGGCCTAACCACCGTTTATTTTATAAACATCTGTTGAGACTACGACCCGTCTATGTTTAGTTAGGTATTCACATTCTTATAGTTATTTCAGAAAGAAAATAATACTTTTTCATCACAATAACGTTAGTAATCAAATGTACAAGCAATTTTACTTGACAAGTATGAACAAAATCTCATTAAGTATGATCATGTGAGTGACATTTTGGTGGTTACAAGTGTGACATCCCCATTAAACATTTGGTGACTGTGCCAAAATAAGTTATAATGAAATTCAATCAATTCAAATAAGTTTTATTACAATCTTCATTCAGTCAAACATTACATATTGATAAAATTCATTACAGAATATAAAGAGATAAATGGTGTTTTTTTAAAACTGAATTTAGTAAAGACATAAAATGAAAAGGCAGGAGAGGTCATAATAAGTCGGATGGACTTTGAGCATGGCCCCACCTTTCACTATACAGAGTTTAAAATTAATATTGATTTATAGGACAGGACGGGACAAGATTAGACAAGACACGACAAAACAAAGCAGGACAAGACAAGACACAACAAAACAGGACAAGGCAAGACGAGGACATTGACAATTATTTTACCAAGATTAGGGGCAAAAGAACATATTGATCATAGTGAGCCAAAACAAGAAATGATGAATGCAAGGATGTGAAAGTATTGCAATTAACGAGTGAACAACTAGAAATTGAAAGGATGAAGGTTTTATAACAAATATAAATCATGTGTATTCCCATATTCTCAACAATTTAAAATAGTTTCATTATAATTTTATCAGTAATAAACTTTAAAAACATGTTACTCTAAATATGCAAGTTTGCCGAATATAACAACCTTACCCCAAAACTTTCAAAAATACACAAGAAGGGTGGGGTGGGGTGGGGGGGGGGGGGTGGTGAGGATTAAACCAGTCTTTATTAAAATTTATTGTTGTTCTCTTGTTTAAATTGATCATTTGTATTTAAACAATAAAAATTTTAAACTGCTACCATAATTTAGGGAGGGCGAGTTGGTGTGTAGCGGTCGAGTCGCTCACATTTCACCAGTGTGGTATGCGAATTTGGTTGCCGATCCTTATCCGTCCTCGCAGGTTTTCTAGAGCCAATTTTTTTTGCTCGGTTTCCTCCTGCATTTAAATCTGACTTCTTCCCCTAAATCTTTCCCCGCTGTTCTGGAGGGTCCCTTGAATTTAATGCCGCTTTGCAATAATTGGGTTCTGCCTGGCAAATGCCGAATGTTATAAATAAATAAATAAATAATATGACCGGAAATTTATTTGCTCAAATACAAACAAAAATGGTGAAACACTTCACCACAGATGTTTTTCATTTTACATAATTACGGGATTTTCTCCCCTTCCCCAAAAAAGTAACCAATAGAATTTTTTTTTCAATTTGGCTTCAAATCAATCCACAACATCCACACTCTTCCCAGAAAGAAAATAGAAACACTTCACCACAGCTTAAGGGAGATCATTAGGCTCTTTGGAACCAGTCATTTCCTTCTATGACATAATTAAAGGTCTTTCTCTCCCCCCCCCCACAAATAAGATTTTTTTGTCTTTTGGCTTCAAATCCAAATTCACAGCTGGAGAGCGTGGTCTAGTGGTTGGGGTGCTTGCCTGTGGCGCAAATATACCAAACAAACATCCCGGGTTCGAATCCCGGTGGGGCCACTTGCTGGGATTTACTCGGGTGCTCAATTCTGGATTTAATCTGTATACGAGCTATTGATTAAATACAGCATACCGCTCTCCTCCATGGTTCACTTGGAATTGGGCAAATGAATCATGAAAAGCATCCCGTCATTCGGAGGGGGAAGTTAAGCCGTCGGTCCGTGTACAGAGAGTCACAACTGTACATGTACATCGCAGTCAGTGTCGGAATAAGAGTAGGGTGTAAACCCCTGACTGTTCCCAATCCGAAATTTTACAGACGGTTCTTGGGTGAAGCATTCTACCAAGACGAACACTTCATATACTTAAATCGGGCCAATTCCCCCTTTATTATTAAATGATATGACAGACGAAACTGATCACCATATTCTTAATCCTAACAATAACTATGACTTACTCAATGAAAATGATAAAAGATAATGATTTTAGTATGATTCATGTTCTCGCATTTTAACTAAGAATTTATGTTTATTTTACCTAAAACCTTAAACCACAAATTTCCCAATTACTTTCACCGAAACATGGGTCACCGATAATAACACTCCTCCTCCGCTTAAGGTACAGTCACACAGCTCCCGACCCAACCTCTTCCCAACTACACAAGGCCCCATTTCTTTCCAAAATCGGCTATAGATTTTTCAAACTTGCAAAAATTTACAATTTTTATCATTCTGCGATTTCCGGCCATCGCGCCAGTAGGCAACAGCATCATAAAATAAAAAGATCAAGCATGTTTAATCGGGCGACGCCACTTGTTCAGTCCGCGATCAGTCGCAGACCTTAACACGACAGCAAACTGAGTTGTGACGTGTTGTTGTCAAGATTTCAAGTCGGCGACTTATCATCTGTGGTCGACCGAGTGTAATCACGGATTTAACATGTCAGGTTGGCTTGCATCTTCTCTCCCGCTGGGAGCAGAGTCATTGCCGACCACTTTTCCAACTGCACACAACCGTTTATGATGCTCACCAACTCATCGACTACCGCTTCTAATCCACTTATGTGTTCATGCCGACCTTCCCGATTACAAAAACCCGCCACGATTTTTTTAGCTGTAAGAAAATCGTGGCGGGGTTTTTCAAATTCGCCACGTGCTCCCGACCACGCAAGACTGCAGAAGACTGTACAGGTCAGTTTCAGACCTTTCCAAACTACACATGAAAATGAAAATTACTCACAATTTCGAAAAATGGCCAATCGGCACCAGTCTTGCGCAGTCTGGAAGGGTTTTCAGCAAAACATAGGGCTGTGTGGGACTGAGCCTTACTAGTATGGATGGGTATACACTGGTACAATTTGCCTTCATCGACCTTAGAAAGGCTTTTGACACGGTCAACCATGATATTTTGATTACGAAATTATGTAACATAGGAGCTTCAAATATTACTTGTAAATGTTTCTTAGTACCTATCGGGGCGTACTCAGAGAGTTGCCTTCAATGGTTCAATTTCGGCAGCACTAAAAATAGATACTGGTGTTCCTCAGGGTAGCATTTTGGGGCCACTTCTATTTTTAATTTTTATCAATGAATGCAAGCGCCATTACTCATAGCAAGATTTCTATGTATGCAGATGACACTACTATGTATGTAAGTGGAGACAATGTTAATATTATCTCAGCTAAACTCACAGATGATCTCAATGCTCTTAACACTTGGCTACATAGTAACAAATTTTTCTCAACACTGATAAGACTAATATTATGCTTTATTGGTACTGGTTCTAGGTTACGTAGTGTTAATAGTGATGAATTGCACCTTTAATTGATAATAACAAACTTAAAAGAGTCGAGAGTGTTAAATGCCTTGGTGTTACTATAGACAATGAGTAATTGGACAAGCATGAAATATGTAATTCAGAAGGTTTTTAGGAAGGTAGCTCTTCTAAGACGCATTAAATGTTTTCTTGATGTTTCAACGTAACCCTGATATAAGTCTTGGGTCCAACCACACTTGATTACTGCAGTGTTGTTTGGTTCGGTCGCTTTAATGAGGATATTCGTAAGCTCAATGTTCTTCAGAAACGCTGGATAGGTAATTATTTATGCAATTCTTAATCATCGAAATTATGTTTCTATTTAAATGGCAGCCTATTCTTGACCGTTCTAATTACTTTAAGGCACTCTTAATGTCCAATGCCTCATGGCATGGCTCCATCGTATCTTAGTCAAAAGTTCAAATATATTCTCACAATAGCTTAATACAGGACAAGCAACAGCAGGTTTTTGGCTAGCACTTCACCTTGTGCCAATGGTAGTGACATGAGTACTTTAAGGTCATCTCTATTTTCATACAAGTGGGGTTCATCTTTGGGAAGTGCTCCTGACTTTGATACCCAGAGCTCACCAAAACGTGCAATGTTTTAAAAATAAGTACAGGTGTGATGATTTGATTCTTGGGTGCCTTGGATGAGTGTTTTAATGTAATCTAATTTAAGCAACTCAATCGTAGATTTTGGTGGATGGAGTTTTTGTGGGGATGTATTTTGTTGTGAAGGAGTGTTTGTGATTTGTTCATGTGTGTTGAAGTGTGAGAGCGGTGGGTGTATGTGTGTGTGTGTGTGTGGGTGTGCGAGCGAGCGTGTGTGTGTAAGATGAACATGAAGTGTGGCGGGTATGGGTGTGTTTGGGTGGAGTTGATTGAGTATGCACTTCCGGATGTGTAAAGGTAAACGTATGTCATTGCATATTGATTTAAGGGTTGTATGGGAATATTTTTAATATTGGTGCGTTTTACAGTACTTTGTGCTATGTTTTCACTGTTAATTTTAAAGCGAATACTACATGTTTACTTTAGATTCAATTAATTGTACAATTACAGTGTATATTTAAATTTTAACTTGTAAGTTGCAGGGCATCCGTGGTAGAACAGCGGCGAGCTAATCGGGTCACCCTGGGTTAATGATGATCGTAAATAAAAATAAAAAAAATCCGCCCCTAGTCTCAAAAACGCGGGCCATGGTAGGAGCGTCCTATCACAGATACACGCGGCCCCGGATCAGCGTACACAGTTGAATAAATCCTGACACACAACAAGCATTACGAATGACTTGTGGACACGCTAAGAAGAAGAAGAATTCACAGTACCCACACTGGACTTTACAAAAAGAAATAGCAACATTTCCCCACAGCTTAAGGAGATAATTAGGTTTGAAATCAGTCATTTTGTGACAAATTAAGGGACTCTACTCCCCCCAAATAAAACATACGATTTTTTTCTTTCCCAATCCTAATTATCTCCCTGAAGCTACCATACTCAAATATCCTGAGAACTTTTCAGTGCTATAAAAAAAATTCTTTTTGAATCCAGTCTTAGAAACACTTCCAAACACAAAATGAACCCCATTTCTCATCTGGGCGTGACTGTGGGGCTGACTAATTGTAGAGATGTCATGCGAATGTACTATGTTAGTTCTGATATCAAATACTACCAAAAGTAGTTCTATAACCTTTGTTGCAACTTTTTGTTTTTGGGGGGGGTTAAAGTATACGTTTCCTGTCTAGCCATATTATACCTCATACTTGTCCTTCTACCTCATACTGCTAACTTTTCCAATATCCTGCCTATTTTAGGCCATACATTATTTTGATGATCTCGATACTTCGAATTATTCCCATGATTTAAGATCTTGATAGTATTTTCTTGTTTGTATGGAGTTCTAAAATACTTTACTCAGCGTGTTCAAAGATTTGAATTTACGTATTGTAGTAAGTGTCCATACGGAGAGTAATGACTAAAACATCCGATTTTGTTCCTTAGTAGTTGCGTAATGAGTCTTTCATTTACAGGTATGTTGTTATACCTATACTTGGTTACAACATGCAACAAATCTAATTTTTGATGATTTTTTTTGCTTTCTGATGATTAAATCAGAAATTAAATAATGACAAACACAACTTACCTTAAAAACACAATCACTAAATATCACATCCATTTAAAGGGACATAGCCCGATCGTATAGACTCCTCACCAGAAGTGGTCAAAATTTTGGGATCAGAAGAGATCTAGGATTTTTTCTCATTACCATGAGAAATTTAGTTATTTGGAAATAGGCCCAGTTGGTTCGACCATAGAAAGGTACACATTACTCTTTGGTTTACACCAATCACGGTTTTAGCTCTCTTATCAAAGCGAATAATATCGGTGCGAAATTTTACAGACGGTCTTGGGTGCAGGGGCCATTCTACAAGACGTACTACTTTCATATAATTTAAATCGGGCCATCCCCGATTATAAAGATATTGACGAAACTGATCACAATATTCTTAATCCTAACAATAACTAGGACTTACTCAATGAAAATGATAAAAGATAATGATTAGTTGATTATGTTCTTCGCTTTTAACTAAGTTAATTTTTATGTTATATTAGTTTTCAGATGGTGATATATCCTTAACACACAAATGTGCCCAATTTGTTTTTGTTCACCGAAATATGGTTCACCGATAATTACACTCCCTCCGCTTAAGGTACGTCACACAGCTCCGACCACAACCCTTCCCAACTACCACAAGGGCCCCCATGTCTTTCAAATCGGATATAGACTTTTTCAAACTGCACAAAATTTACAATTTGTATCATTCTGCGATTTTCCGGCCATCGCGCCAGTAGGCAACAGCATAATAAAATAAAAAGATCAAGCATGTTTAATCGGCGACGCCACTTGTTCAGTCCGCGATCAGTCGCAGACCTTAAACACGACAGCAAACTGAGTTGTGACGTGTTGTTGTCAAGATTCAAGTCGGCGACTTATTTCTGTGGTCGCCGAGTGTACTCACGGATTTAACATGTCAGGTTGGCTTGCATCTTCTCTCCCGCTGGGAGCAGCGTCATTGCCGACCATTCACAACTGCCACACAACCGTTTATTATGCTCACCAACTCACGACTAAACGACTTATAATCCAAGTATGTGTTCATGCCGACTCTTCCCGATTCAAAAACCCGCCACGATTTTTAGCGGTAAGAAAATCGTGGCGGGGTTTTTCAAATTCGCCACGTGCTCACGACACGCAAGACTGCAGAAGACTGTAAGGACAGTTTCAGACCTTGCCAAAACGACACATGAAAAATGAAAAATACTCCAAATTCGAAAAATGGCCATTCGGCACCAGTCTTGAGCAGTCTGGAAGTGGTTTTCCCGCAAACATGGCTGTGTGACTGAGCCTTGATAGTAAAATGGGGGAATGGGTATACACTGGTACAATCTGATCGTCTACACACGAAAAAGCGCGGGGGGGGGGGGTTGCGTTATATATCAACGATGACTTTAATTTCAGACTTAGGAATGATCTCAAATGGTCCAGAATGATGATTCTTTATTGAAATTGATACACACCCTAAACATAGCATCACTGGTGTCATATACAGGCCACCCGATCGCATCACACAGGTCAACTTGGATCAACAAACATCGATTTATTGATGAAAAGAAATAGCCCGTTTTCATTTGCGGAGACTTATTCTGGACTTAATGAAAATGTACGCTGCTTATTCTACCCTTTGATGAACAAACCCACATACAGTATATATTACCGCTAAAACGTCAACACTATGTTCTGACTAGAAACTAACAGGCATTTACTGTTTAGTGATAAAACCGAGCCGTCTTCTTCCAAATCTAAAGACTAAAAAAAAAAAAATACAAACGTAAAGATAACAAATCATGGATTACTGCTGCTGACGCGGGTACGGTAAGACGTCAGATTGTTTCTAAAATTGAAAAAAGCTAAATTGAACCAGCGGGAAAATTCTCAAGGACTGGAATATATACCGAAAGAATTTGTGGAAGGGATGCGGCCGTAGCGATTGCGGGGTAACTTGTCCGGTTTGCGGCACCGAAGTACCCGACAAAAACACGTTCAATTTTCTCGCTGGTTCAAGGTTCAGACCCAATTACGGTACATATTTAAAACAAAACATAGATAACGAACCTCTAATGCAAAAAATCTCCATAGAACCCTTCATTTTTCGGAGATATTTGAGGTTAGTTATTGCATGCATCGCTATGGCGGACTGATAACGTTAATCTCTCGCGCAGTACTAATTTAGATAATATTTTCGGAGTCTGTGACACAGACTACACGCTTTCCGCACCGCCGTAAAGTACTGCGGAAATAATAAAATCAATTAAGACTAGAAATAAATTTTCAAAAATACATGAAATCTCTCTTTATGAAAGCCGACAAAAACAAATAATGTTACTTATACAGTAGAAAAAAAACCTCACTCATCTTATGCGCATTCGTAAAAATAATTACAATAATAAATTAACGATTATAAAAGTAATATCAACACATGGCACACATCAAACGACATATGGGTAAAAACACGAAAGGGAAAACACCAACCTACTTCCTTGACGGGCATACAAAAATCAGTGATTCAAATGACATCGCCACCAATTTTAACAAATTCTTTGCTGAAATAGATCTGTGAAACTTGCAGTAAGATTAACACTTCGCCCTGCAACTTAACTGATTTTCTAAATTATCCTTCCTGATATCGCCTGCAAGTTCAGAAATGGCCAGAGTCCTGGTTGCTGATATCAATCGAAGCGTATAGTCAAGGAAATTGCTCCCTTTATGCTAGGCTCTTGCTCATATTTCAACTTTCGCTTTCTTCAGGTATCTCCCTTCGGCTGTCCAGATTGCAAAAGTCATTTCTATTTTCTAAAAGGACAACCCCCATTCCTTTTCAAACTACTGTCCTATCTCTCACCTGGCCCTTCTTCTCGACAATACTCAGCGCGCTCATCTATTCGGATACGTTAACGGCTTGATCCTTGTTTTATCTAAAACTGTGTGATGGTACGACGACAAGACAGCACACGTGTAGTGGATAACTCCCAATAAGCACTCAAAACAGGTACTTGCAGGGCCGTCGCTAGACATTTTGTCGGGGGGGGGGGGGTGTGTAAACTGAAGAAATGTTATTGCTGCAGTAAGATGCAACTAACGGCATGCGGTTCGGGACCACTTATGGCACTGAAAACTTTCCTAAGTAGATGCTCGTAAAGACCATTTCTTGGTGATCTGCCACTAAAAAAAGGCGCAACGGCAAAGTCCTGAATGGGTGGAGTCCAGGGGCCCGATTTAGGGACCCTGGTTGGGGCTGCAGAGGCAGCCAGGAGTCCAGGGGGCGGAGCCCCCGGAAGCTCTTGGATTTGAGCTATTCAGAACCTTCAAGATGGGGGATAATTAGTAATCAATTCAGAGAAACGGACTGGTTTCTAAGGAGCTCACTGAAATGGGCAGTATATAGGCCTAAGTTTGTTACTGCCGAGGGGGAACATACAGTATACACATAGCGGAGTGCAAATGTCTTTTAACGGGGTGGGTATCGGTGCAGAGCTCCAGCGGGGGTCCAGGGGCCGGGGCGAAGCCCCCGGGTGGGAGCTCTTGAATTTGGAGCAATTCAGAACTTCAAGATTGCCACGTTTTTAGGGTAAATAGAAATCAATTCAAAGAAAAGACTGGTGTCTAACTTTGCCTCAATGGCGGACAGTATAAGGCCTTTGTAATACCACGGAACTACATAAATATAGCGAGCGCCAATGCCTTTAAAAGGGTGGGTGCAGGAGCAAATCTGCCTGGAAGCTTTTGGATTTTTGTTATTGAGAAGGGTATTTTGAAGGGTAAAGTATAGTAATTAGACCTGTAGACCTGTAAGTTTATGGTGCTGGGGGCTAGGGGGAACTGATCCTACAAATTTTTTCTTGAACCACTTCAGACTTCCCCGACTGACTGAAAAATTCAACTAACATGGCTAGACAAACTAGGGGAAATGGCCCATGGCTACCCTCTTGTTTGCCTATGCCACCACTGCCATGCTCGTGGTTTTTAAATTATTTTACCCATTTTATCACAAGTACTGTTGGCACATAGCAATTCTTGATTACGTGGGCTAAACTTGAAACAAAATAGTGGCTTGAGGGGAATAAATTTGAAATATTTGTGATATTTGGATTTATGCTATATGCTTTGATGCCGTTCTCGTTTTATTTTTCTTTCCCTTATTTTCTATTTATTTTCTTTTCTCTTTCTTTTTTTCTCTACTTTATCCATTAGCTTTCTCTTTTTCCTCTCTTTTTCTTTCTTCTTTTTTTTGAGGATCGCTGGGGGGTGTTCCAACCCCCCCATGGCGAGGGCTGAGGCCTTGCTCTTCTGAATTGTCACACTATCTTTCGCACTCATCAGAAAAAACCCACGCTATAGTGATCTTCTCGATCTCTCATAAACCTGCGCCACTGTTGATCATGACATTTTGAATCTCTAAACTCCACTGACTAGCTCCAGGGGCGGAAGCAACTTACACCTTCATCTCACTCTTGACCAAGACCCTTGCAAGCTTCACAACACTTTTACTGTGTAGTCTTTTACAGACGTTTCAACATACGGTATATCTCAAATCCGGACATGAACATTACTTTCAAATTTTCAATCCGCGAAGTCCAACATGTCCCAAACAGGTGTAAGGCAACAAATTATCGTTGAATGTAAGCAAAACTTATCACATTCATTTTCACCACTGGCACAAAAACCTGACATAAAAAACACACAGTCAATATCATTATTCATAGCCATAATAGTCAACTACATTGGAAACCTCAAATTTAAAAAGAATATTTCCAAAGGTGTTGGCATTCTTACGAAAATTTCAACCACCCTTCCCCAAAATCTGGTTTCACTTTCTAACAACTCTATTCTCTATATCTCAATTGTAACATAGCATGGGCTATTACGATCCTAAGGCATTAAAAATTATGACCTTGAATATACAGAAACAACACGCTAGCATAAACTATTTATACTAAAAAGGCAATCCGTATATGACGAACTCACCCTAAACACACGCTTCACTCCAAACAGTCTTTTTGATTAAAACCTTGAAAGCTCGAATAAACTTCATCTGCTCGTTTTCATGCATCGCTACTCCAACAAGGATCTTCCGAATTCATTTCAAGGTTTCTTTAACAAAATAGTGGAAATTCATAATTATAATACCAGATAGGTACATCATTACTTAAAGAATAAATTTATGGTTTGTCAACCGGTACTCTCTTACGACGAATTGAAACAACGGCGTGACTTATTTTAAGTGGAAGAACGAGCCGGAGGCCGAGTTCTTTCACGCAAAATAATGGCATCTCGGGTTTCCAATTCGTCGTTAAGAGAGTACCGGTGTAAAGAAACTGAGTGTCCCCATGAGAGAGTGTCCTAGCTACCATAGCAACATGTACGGAATAAACCGTGACCTTGTAGAGAGGCCATTTGGGTACAGTGCTGAAACAAATGATGCATACAGCACTCAATGGAGACACAATAGAACAAATGGAGTGGTAGGACACTCGGTCACCCGGACACTGTAGTATATGACACCGGTTCACAAAGTCATAACTTTATTTCGAATTCGTTAGCACCAACAGAGCAAACGAAATGCAGACACAAGAATGAAAAAGACCAGAGCCATTCTCCTTTATGTCCGGGGCATGCCGAATCTGTTAGAAATGCCGCAAAAGATTCATAATTAAGATTCTGAGCCAAAAATGGCAAAACCAACGGGTGACATACTCACGGACTTCATTTTGTCCCTTGTGACATAACGACGCGGGATCATAAATCATGTGTTAAACTGTCCATAAACTTCACTATGATCGGGTGACCTAACACGAAATATATTAAGGGTGATATTAACCGATTGCAGTACTTTGTTTAATGACATATTAACGTGTGACCTAACCCACGTCCTTCCATCCATGTGACATAACTATGGTTCAATATCGAATTAAACCCCTGGCATCGGCTAATGAAATTGCTACATTTTTTTCACACCGTGGAACAGACTTCTAAATGCCATTCCTCGTTAATTAGGAAAACTCGATTAGAAAAATCGATTGATCCTGCCTCCTTTAACAAACTTGAAAGGGTACTCCACACCAGTGAAACACCCCAGTTGCTTCAAACTTAAATATAAAAAAGTAAGTTTTAGTTTGTGAATTATAAGGTAGATATCGCCTGCACATCCTGTAATTATTTGTGACCTTACTTGTATTTTTGGCATGGGCGTCACCATACGCATACCTTGTCCCCGCACGTATCTGTTGACCTGTCCTCGTCGATGTCTGTTCTGTTTATAAGTATCTCCTCTTATGAGTTTTTTTCTTCTTTTTAACCCTGTCTCCGGAGCCATTTTTTGTAACAAAAATCGGGGGGGGGGGTGGTACCCCCTCTGTGATTTTCGTTAATGAAACACCCGATCCTGTAAATTTGGTACCAAGGGATTGCTTAGTAGAAGTTTGCTTTTCTTTCTATGGTACCAAAATAAGTACAAACATCCCCATTTTGATGGCCCCATGACGTTCATATGTTGAGGAAAGTACGAAATATGAATATAGGGTTGGATAAATTGATATTTCGCAATTTTTAGCGACTCAAATGCCTTATTATAGCTCTAAAAATGTTTGTCATTATATACAAACTAGTCATTTCCCTCAAGTAGAGTCAAAAACCGCATCATGAAAATCGATATTCCTAACCTTTTGGACGAAAAATTGAATTTTTCACTGCTTGTGTGTGTCTATGGAAAATTGGCAGTTGCTGACATGCGAACGTAATGACTGTCTTGTGACATAATGCTCGCTATGTGAGTACTCATTGTGGTATCAATGGCAAGAGGAGGACCAGAGCTATATATGTACCAAAATCAAATGTTTGTGATATTTCACGTGGTGTTAGGAATGTTGGTACTTCGTTGCCGAAGGGGGGGGGGGGGGGGGTTGGGGGGGGGTGCGCCCCCTATCCATCCACTTACTTTGGGATCACCCTGATCTTACCTATACCCGGGGATGTTTGTTTTGGATGAAAAGGAGCGGAAAAATGTCACTTGCATGCAATTAAATTGCAAATAATTTGACACAAAAATGGGGTTTTTTTAGCAAGACGGCGGTAGACGGGGTTATAACTGAATGGATTTTCCCTTCCTTAGTTGTTATTGTCTGGGATTTTTATGTTTATCCACATTACTCAAATCTGTTTTTTTTAATTTATTAGTAGTCTGGGGGATGAAAAATTAAATCCCTATTAGATAAATACACAAAGAAGCTACCTATGGGTGATTAATATAAATTTAACACTTTGCGTGTTATCTTATACAATATATAACTTTTATATTGTGATGTATCATATTGTTTGGCAATTACATGGTCGTGTTCTGATGAAATAAAGGATCCGGAATATGATTGCCACTCACAAGATTTTTTATTCAGTTCTTCGATGATGTTAGAGTATGCTCCATTTGTGATAAAAATATTTTATTCTCTATTTAATGAGAAAAGATTTTAACGGAAAAGTACTTCGTTTATTAGGAAAGAGAAAATGGAATTCCCTAGTGCTATATTGAGATCAGACCAGATTGTTATTTTCAAGAGATTGTGCTAGAGATGATCAGAATTCCCCAAAATGCTAATTTATGTAGAAATGAGTCAAGTTGTTTATGCTTTCAGATCAAAAAACAGATTGCAAAAATAGGTAGTTTCCCATTATGTCATTAATGTAAGATGATACACTGCAGATGAATTGTTTTTTTTTTGGAATTTAGTTTTGCGATCCAATTGGACAGTTGAAAAGGTATTCCATCCGGGTGAATTCAGTATTCGCCACCCCATCCTTCAACATGCAGTTTATTCCGTTGATGGGCTGCCGAATTCATAGGGTGTAGCACAATACTAAAAAATTTTTCCGGTAGCATCATGATGTGGTAGATCATTTTGGGTATTGGGAAATACTAGTTGTGAAATATTGTTGTATTAAGGAGAGATTGTCACTGGGACTCTTTGCCAGCCAGTAGCAAGTAGCTAGAAGTTATAGGGCTTAGTGTTGATCTGCAATAATGGTAGTCCTGGTACATAGTGCCAGGATCATATTTAGATATACGGGACGAAAAGCTGTAATAGTCTGCTGTCGTCTTTGAATCCCAAAGTGCTGGGATTCAAAATAGGATTCCAAATTGTGATCCTAAAAGTGGACTTGTGCGACAGATAGAAATCGTGGCGATCATATCCCGGATTGATATACTGTGGAATATTAGTGTCTTCGAGGGACAACCCCGTCGTCTTGAACTGCTGGACAAAGTTATCTTCAGGACTCAAGATTCCCATGGAATATATACCGTGGTTTTAATAATACATTGCATGCTGTCATTTTGGTGTCTTCACTGTGAGGACATATCATTGTTGAACTGCAACACTTCTTTTGATTGTGGACATAAGTGAACCGTAAGACTGTAACGATTCTTTTAATTGTGGACTCAAAGACACTATCAAAATATTTTAAATTTGCAGGAATAGCTTTAAAAGTGAAGAATAAGTCTGTAGAATTCTCATAAGTTATTTTTTCCAAGCGAAAAATTGACAGAAAAAGGAAGAAAACAGCAGTGTCCAAAGATATGAATCTCCATTCAAATTACGTGTTGGAGAAAGTGTCCGTACGGACAGTAATGACTAAAATATCCGATTAAGTCCTTATTAGGTTGCTTTTGGTTCTATAACTTGTGGGTATGTTAGGGTACCTAAACTTGACACAAACATGCAAAAATCTGATTTTTGATGATTTTTGCGATGTTCTGGATGAGCAAATCACTGATAGGTGAACTATAAATGAACTGTAAGACTGTAAAAACATTACAATGAGTGTAATATGATTGAATTGCAATTGTGTTTTGGACATACCAAATTCTTCAACGAAATCTGATAACATTCAGACCACTCGTACACAAGGGTATTTCTGACCTTGGTGTCAACGAGATGTCGTAAGAGATTTCCTGAGGAGGGCGCCCTCAATTTCCAAAAAAATCGTGTTTTTTTGCATGTATATAATGCTTGTCCATTCTAAACACTGTGTGAAATTGCTAAGCTTAAATCGGATTCCTTCATATAGAAAATCACAACTTTGTTATAAAATTCCGGATCCGGAATTTTTGTTACACACAGTATCCAATGGGACGTAATACTACACATAAATGTTTACTGCATCAAAACGAAAAATCCGATTCATCTCAAATTTCGGAATTGTGCATTTTTGGTTACTATCTTTAGTTCTAGATATTTTTTCGTCTTTGTGTTGGTAAAAAAAATATTGTTTTTAAATTGTGGATGAAAATAATGGGTCGGTCGGCAGAATATTTTTTTTTATTTTGTGCTATTGCATAAAAACTTTTGAGTCGGCAGGTTTTTTTAGGGTCGGTCGGGTTACGCCAAACAAACATTTTTTTTTATGCCTTATACCATATTTTGTAACGCGACATAAATGAGTGATTACTACATAAACATTATATAGCCTTAGCGTTTGGCAAAGAAGTTTAATTGAAAGTCTACATGCCAAGTTTACAGGGAGAGATTTGGGGACAAACCGAGGGATCGAAGAGGTTAGGATTTACTCTCAACTAAAGTGTGTGTTAAAAGATTCAACGACAGATTGACAAACATATGCACTCACAAGCAACACCTAGAACATTATTATCCACGCTTCAATAGGTCTCGTTACCGAATGAAGAGACACTGGCACATTTTTGAAAAATGGTACGCCCTCAAGATATACTGTCCTTACGGTATACTGATACCGATACGCGTTTAGCTCTAAAACGGTTCCTACAAACAGATAGAAAAAAATCATAACACAAAATCTCACCAATAAATATTTTTTTCAGACCAATTTAAATAGGCAAATTTTGAAAAATGTTTATGTGCGCCCTCAAGATATTTCAAAATTTATATTTTTGCATGGTTGATAAAAGCTTTTATAATCATACATTAGCCTTCACGTGAATGAGAAGCTAAAATCAGGGGGGGGGGGGGGGTAAACAGAAATATTTTATTTCATTTATTCAGCCGACGGCGGAATGGCGTTATCACCAGAAAACACACGCCTGGACGTGATTCCCACGGCATCCACCCTGTTTGACATGTCTGTTACCTTGTGGTTTTTATATCAATGAGTAGGCCTACGAGTCTATGATATTTTATTGTAAGAGACACATTTTGTTAGCCTACAAAATACCCGGATGTCTGCCTCTTATTAAGGCCCATACGTTTGGGGATGTTTTTTTTAGTGTAAAATAACTCATATCGGTATGTTTCCAATGGCCTAGAGCGAGCAAATGAAAGAAATTTAATTTGGTGAAAATTTGCCAGTACCGTTTAAAATCTGGACGACTTCTTAAAATTAGTATACCAGCGAAAAAAAAAAACAACTTGATGTTCCAAGAAAACCAGGTTTTCCAAAAAAACAAGTATTGTTTACTAAAAGTCATGATATAGGTCATAATTATGTGTGTTACCTTCACCCAAGAACAAATTGCCTCCGTTGTGTGTGATCTCTATAGGCGCCATCAATTGTTTTAGCCAGGGCTTAAGCTTGATATGGGCGGAGCTGGTGGGTTGCTATGAGTTATAGAAAAGAGGGACGTCTTGGCGTCCACGCCACGAGACTGATGTGGGGGTATTAATATAATGTATGTTAATGTTAAAGATATATAGTGGTCTTTTAAGTTTTTAATACAATATTTTTTTTTTCTCATCAGTCTATATTCAATATGCGCTTGGTCGTTCCGCAATTAGCTGTTAGGAACTATTAAATCTCTTATGGCAAATAATTCCCGTTAATCATCCCGAGTGCCTGTTCCGTGGTGGCAAGATTATGCCAGTTCTACACGGAGGCAAATGCTTTCTGCCCCTTTAAACGTCATTGAACATTAAAATTTGGATATTTTGTGGTTTGTTTATTGTTCATAAGGTTTACATAGGCCTGCCAGCGCCACGCCCGCATACTCGTGAGTGGCTATTGCTAGGACCTACACATGGCACAAAAAGTATCTCGGCATGTTTTTCGATCAGTATTGTGCAAAGTCAGACCATTTTGAAAGCTTTTCGAAATATACAGTTGTTGCCTAGGTCTTGCTCTTTCATGTAAACACCTCGCTTGTAAAAAAAGGGTGCATGCAAAAGTGGCTGAGATAGACCGCCCGAAAGACGCAAACTCCAAAACCAAAAAGTTGCAGTTTTTGGATTTTTCATGGTCATGTGTGTACAAAAGCGAAATAAGTGTGTATTTTTGATTTTACCAAAGTGGTTTTCCGACTGATTGAGTGAGAAAGCCTACTTGCAATTATTAGATCACCTTAGTTTCGAAAACGTGGAAAGCAACCTGTTCACGTATGACGTCAAACTATTTCCTTGCAGAAAACATGAACGACGCGCCGAATCCCGCAAGGAAGGAGGGATTAATGAATGATTCAGTCACCGATTCAGCATGACCGTAAATAAAATCTTGACTGCTAGTGGCCGATTACCCAAGGTGCACTTCGAAATTCCATCCAAGCAACAGCCTCACATTTAGTACAACACAGCAAATCATGGCCTAACAGGAACACAGGACGTATTTAATACTGATGGCAAGAGATGACCTCTCCCCCCCCCCCGCAGAAGGCAGCAAAACAAGAGCCAAACCACTATATCATCGGAGGACGGAAGGCTGTGCTTCGACTCGAAACGGAACACGACATGACCGAAAAAGTGAATGGTCGGAGCAGGCTGGCCGGAGCAGCGTTTATACAGCGCTAGTTTGGATCGATTGCCATGTTATATCACCGAGTTTTCACAAGATTTGCATCACAGTGGTAGGTAAGATATCAACGATCGCTAGATTAAGATTAATTGTGTTTTAAAAGTCAGAAGGAATGTCAATTTTTCAGTCGTATCTGGTGGCTGTAAATTCGGGAAAACATGTACTCTTAACACATTGACAAGCGATCGTTCTGCTCATAAGCAGGACAGCATCACAACATAGATTATCTGGCGATGCACGTGGAAAATTTTCCTGATGTTGGCAGATTGTCAATAATTTTATTGTTCCAATTTTCATTTTGTTTTCAGAATGCGAATCAAGGGTTGGGGTCTGGTCACGGAATAATCGTGAAACCGAAAGCTATTTTCATTGTAATTTGTTGTTGTACGTTTTAGGTGTTTGCCGAAATTCTTCAGACAGTAAACAGGTAAGTAGTAATAAGACCTAGTCATTTGTGTGTATGCCCTAACTTAGGGTCTACCTAATAGGCCAGCTAGTCTAAGACTACGCGGTTCCTCATGACCACATTCTGATTTTACAAATCCCGTCTGAATCCCCGTCTGAATCATACCTATCAAAAATGTTGATGTTTTAAACTGATTTTTGGGTTCCACATTCGGAAAATAATTCCTACTTGAACATAATTTCCTTAGATGAATACGTTTGAGGAACTCTTACCATGTTCGAGTTTTCTTTGTCGCCTGCACGCTGAGTCTGCGAAACTTTGATTGATGCAGTGGCATAAATCGGTTGACGTCATTAATTATGCCGTTTGCTGATGGACAAGATTCACCGTAGAAGGTGCCGTCCAAAGCAGATTTGGCCTGTACGTGTACTTGATGCGATTCAGAATGTAGTACGATATGACTTTCACAGGAAATTGTCAGATTATGACGTCATATGTGAAACGTTTGCGTCGCACGTTTTCCCAAACTAAAAGCGTGTTATTGATTGTGGTACACGTGTTCGTGTCCCAGTACACTGCAATGCCCATGAAAAATCCAAAAACTGCAAACTTTTGGTTTGGGGGGTTTGCGTCTTTCGGGCGGTCTATTCGGCCATTTTCTGCACGTTTTGTACATCCCAGGTAGTTTAAATGGAAAGAGAGCAAGGACCTTGCTGGATAATAAAATGTATATTTCGAAAACTTTCAAAATGGGTTGCTGAACTTTGACACAATATGAGTCGAAAAATCATGTCGAGATTACTTTTTGTGCCAGGTGTATTTATCGATAGACCTATTTATAAATTTATTTTAAAAAAACGCAACAAACAATTTTAGACAAAAATTAATTAAAAGCTCAGATTAATAGTCTATTTCGCAGAGGTCACATATTGTCCAAAAGTATTAGAAAAAGTCGCGCATTTTGTGATAGAAATATTAACACCCTAACGCACACTTAATATGGACTATACCGGACTATTTCAAAACGGGAGCCCAGCTGGATTTGACCTGTGGCGGCTAGAGGTGTGGTGGACGTAGTGGCAATTTTTCGACCGACAGGAGCTTGATTTATGTGTCTATGTTATCAGGGTCAAGGAATCTAAATATGACAGTATCTTGTGTCAGTCATTTTGTTTTCCAATATGGCGCCAACGTATTCTTAAACTGATACTTTGGTTATAGCTTAGGCAAAATAATGATATCAATTTGATTTTGTGTATATGGGCATTGGGGATTTGAAGAACTGCTGCGTGCATTTACTATGGCAGTCTCTGCCTCGGTTACATTACAAAATCTCCTCTTAAATCTTAGTTCGATAGATCTTAGTAATATCATGATAATTTAGGAATAAATTAATGACTTCAAAATCCGTGGAGGTTGGTGGATTAACCTCGCTGCAAAACAATGCAATTTCCAATAACGGTCATTTAGATTAAAATATTTGAGACCAAATATAGCCTTTAGTAAAGTCTGTCTGTAACCGATATGCGTAAGAGCGCCCTCCTACCTTTAAGTCTTTGAAAAAGACTAGCACTCGAGTTACGTCGGATGTTGATGCCGATTTGAATTCGCTGTTGCTGTTAAGTTGGCATGGCCTATCCCCCCACTGACCTCTACACATGGATATCGCCGATTGAAACAACAGGAAGTTGTTGCTTTTTGCCCTTCGCAATATGGCGGGAAACAAACCATACACCTGCTGGTGCACATATTCCACACAGATGTTCTATTGTTATACAAAATTCCTTTAACTTTGACAATAAAGTGAAGCCATATTGCGCAGGGCAAAATGCAACTTCCTGTGGTTTCAATCGGCGACTATTCGACTGTGCGCCAGCCCGCTATCCATGTGTAGAGGTCAGTGACCCCTCGATCATTGAAATGGAAAGGAGGGCGCAAGCCTGCATCCGTCTTAGAGGCAGTCAAGAGGAGGGGAAGAGCAGCGCAGTAAAGAAGAATGAGGTAAGATCGTGGAATTTCTGAAAATTGAAACTAACCTTGAAACTAAGACCTTCTTTAGGAACACAGGCGTGATAGTCAACTGAGTAAAATTACAGTAGAGACACAAAAATAGGCATGTATTTGTGTCTCGATATTATGTTTAGACAAAATTACATATTTAGTGATAAGAATGTGTACCCCTCAAGCAAGTCAATTAATTGAACTTCTTGATCTGTCTGCAGCATTCGACACTGTTGACCATGTTTTGCTGCTCGAGCGCCTGCAGAATGATATTGGTGTGTCGGATACGGCACTTAGTTGGTTTAGGAGTTACCTTTAGTCTAGAGCTAGTAGTGTAAGTATTGATAATGTCTTTTCTGAACAGTCCAAACTTCTTTATGGTGTGCCACAGGGTTCTGTAGTTGGACCAGTTAAATTTGTTATCTACACGCAACCAATGGGTGCGATTATTCGTAAATACAATGTTTGTTTTCATTCATATGCAGATGACACACAGCTCTATTTATCATTCAATCCAAAGCTACCTGGTTCAGCTCAAACAGCCCTTAACAGATTACAACATTGTGTAACTGACTTAAAGACATGGATGAACCAGAACAAACTCAAACTTAACGATGAAAAAACATAATTTTTCATAGCTGGAACATATCAAAGCCTTCATAAGCTTCCCAAACTACAGTTGGCAGTTGGTGGTAGCATCATCGAGCCATCACGCAATATACGAAACCTAGGGATAGTTTTTGATGAAAACATGACAATGAGCAAACAAATAAACAGTCTCATATCATCCGGTAACTTCCAACTTCGCAATATCCGCCGCTTATGCCGCTACCTTGACAAGGACACACGTCATCTCGTTGTTCGTGCACTTTTCCTTTCCCGTCTTGATTATGGAAATGCCCTTTTGTATGGTGCTAACTCACGTGACCTAAATCGCCTCCAATCTCTACAACACCGTGCAGCAAAACTCATTTTCTCAGCCTCCAGACTTGATAGTCCATTACCTCTTATCCAAAACCTCCATTGGTTACCGGTCACAAAACGCATTCAATATAAAATATGTCTGGATGTGTACAAATGCTTGAATGATAGTGGTCCTGAATATTTGTCTGATTTACTTACTTATAGAGCAGCACCTCAAGGCCCGGTTACGCGATCTGCAGCGGATAAAACTCTGCTCTCAGTGCCCTCCAGTAGGCTACGCATTGGTGAAAGGCCTTTTCTGTTGCAGGTCCCTCACTATGGAACTCTCTTCCACAGCATGTTAGAGGTGCAAAATCCTCTGTTGTGTTCAAAAAGCTTTTGAAATCACATCTATATTAAGTGTACTTGCTATTATTTTGTTCTTTGCTGATATTTTCATTCACTGCTATGTTTTTTGTTGCGCCTTGATCATGTATTTGGATATTGCGCATTATAAGAAATCTTATGTATGTATGTAATTAAATTAATTACAAATAGTAACCTACAGTACGTGCCATTTTCAAACTGTTTGTACCGTGGTGACGTCAATATGAATCAACATTATATCATGTGCCAGACCCGCATGGTTCACTTTCCAATTATTTTATGACGCACTCATCTGCGTACATTATTATTTGATCGGTTTTAGATCCGTGTTGCAATACAAGAACCAAGTTGACGTCACCGTGGTCCACACTTTATTGGAAAATAGCGGCTTCAAGGAATAGTGTTTTTATTTGATTTGACAAATTACAGGGATCTTGTTATTAGTATTATATGTTGCAACTATCTAACAATGGCCAAAGTTACGCAATAGCATCTTAAAAGTTAACATAGACTGGATATTCCCTTTAAGAAAATGGATAATTTTAATTCAAATTGGCTGTCAAAAACACAGAGACTGATTATGTTTGGATTTCTTGGCCCTAAAAACATAAGTACAAACAAAAAAATCGCGTCCATATAATTTTGAGCAAGATATAAAGACAATTGTCAATATTAGTACAAATTGACGGCCATATTGGAAAATAAAATACCTGACAGAATATATTTAAAGCGGGCACTGAACATTTACACAAAGTATGAAATTTCTTCCATTTGCTCGCAAATGATAGCCTAGAGCATGGAAGAATACAGATATATGTTACACATAAAATGACATACCCAAAACAGATAGGGGGCATTAATAAAAGGCCAAAGACACCTAGGTAATTTGTAGGCTAACTTTAAATTTTGCCCGTAACTTTATCAACAAATGTGTCTATTACATGAATATCAAAGACTCGTACTCATTGATATTAAAACCACAAAGGTCACAGATCGGTCAAACTGGATGGATGCCGTGGGAATCAACTCTGGTGTGTTTTCCTAATTTTGACCGCCATTTCCGTCGTCTGAATACAGAATTAATGAATCCGGAGTCATTTGATTATAAAATCGTTCTGTTTACCCAAAAGGGCGCTGATTTGGGCTTACTCATTTCAGGAGAGGATTAAGTATATAAAGCTTACATGCCCATGCAAAGATATCAATTTTGGAAAATCTTGAGGGCGCTTGGGGCGCACAATTTTTTCAGATGTGCCAGTGTCTCTTTAAAAATAATGTCATATTGGGATACCCTGGCGTTCAAAAAAATGGGTATAGATGAGCGTTATTAACTGAGATATGAGACATTCCAAATGTATATGGCAGCATTGAAAAATGGTCACCACGACCGCCACATGTCAAATCCAGCTGGGGTCCCGTTTTGAAATCAATCAATCAAGTTTATTTTATATCAAACATAAGAATTATACATCAAAATGATCATCGGTCTATATTAAGTTGAACAATAGGGATGGCGCTCTTGAATTATCGGAAATTTCACTTCGGCTAGTTTCAACGTCGGTTTTTCGATGTCAATGTGCCGTATACGAATGCGTATGCGCTGCGCGCGAGCGGGGGTGGTGTGGGTTTTAGGTTTTTCCCTTTGTTTTCTATTTGTGTGATCGTATTTTTGGCTGTGTAAGTGATATTTTGCTGCTGTGTATGGTGTTGTTTGGGGTGGTGGGTTGTAGTTTTTTATACCAATTTAATGTATTAATTTCTTAGTGACATGGTGAGTTGGTGCCAAAAGTAAAACCAAACCAAAAAAAAAAAAAACCAAAAAACAGGAATAAAATAAAAATAAAACAAAAACAAACAACACAAAAACAATCAACGTCATTTTCATTTTCAGCATTCATCGTGTGAAAATGTATTTGTTCATTTCCTTTTCAAAGCTCATCCGTGTGAAAATTTATTTGTCAGTCTGGCCGATTTCGTCTTTATAGGTCAGCTTAGATAATGAATATGGGGCTAAAAACATAAAACTTTTTTACCCATTTCTATTCTACACAAGCCGATAATTATCTGGTGTAAATTTGGCACCCGTGGACACTCTGTAAGGTAGCCCATGGAGCGTTCAAAACAGCCTTTATTGTTTATTTTTACTAACCTTGAAATGTTTATTTTTCTCCAAAAGTTATTTGAGGAAAAAAAATCAATTTTGACTTGAAAAATCATCTCAGAAGGTGTGATTTATAACTTCAATCGTCACTGGCATGCCAACTCGGCTGTTTTTTTATTAATCTTTTGAGATCCATAGAATGTTGTTGTATCTCAAATATGGAACAATTCATATCATGAAGTTAAAGAGTATTCTTGTTTACTGCGTATTTAAAATACTTATCAATGTATTAAATCATGCCTGAAGTGAACAAGCAGAAAACGCGAGTTAGTATTTTCTGTCTTGCACGACAGAAAGTCCAAGCATTCTTCTCTAGAGGATCGATTAGAACAGAAGGCAAGTTCAAAACTTTGGTTTGTGGGTTTTTTTACTTTTTTGTTCAAGAAACCTCTCAAACAGTTTTGGTAGAGTTCTACATTCAACATGTTCAATTAAGTGCAGATTTAGCGCATTTTAATCCTCAGACATTTCACATATCTGTATCCGGATGATTAAAATATAAAAAAAGTCCGCGATAAACATGCAAAATCACGGGTGATAGCAAAATGGTGACATGTCATTTTTTAAAATTATTTTTCTTAGAATATAGCCATAGATTATGTATTCTTCGCTTTCGTTTTCTTATAATGTGTATTTGTATACACCCAAG
Organism: Ophioderma brevispina; assembly: GCA_023653785.1. Classification (NCBI taxonomy): domain Eukaryota; kingdom Metazoa; phylum Echinodermata; class Ophiuroidea; order Amphilepidida; family Ophiodermatidae; genus Ophioderma; species Ophioderma brevispina. The sequence goes on along the minus strand of JAMKCH010022236.1, from coordinate 5,902 downwards.
CACAATATTGACTAAGGTATGAACGATTTCAATTCAATGCAATGTACCAGTCTCCCTTTAAGTGGTCGATACCACGACATATCAAAACTAGTTTAATCGTGGGGAAAATTAGTGATAAAAACAATGTTTAACAAGTGTCTCAGAATATTATCCAAAACAATATGAAAAAAACATGTAACGGACGGCTGCCCCAATTGTTTTGTAACATACTGGTTAATGCACGGCATTTAAGATGGATTCGTCTAATTATTATATTATACGACTGCCCAAAAACTGTCTTTACATCAGTTTTCATATGTTAGTTGAAAGTGTGGTGTGATTAGACAGGATGTCGCTCGATGTTGATTGTGTTATATTTCTTGAGCTCTCTTTGCAAGTCTTAACCATATCTGAGGGCCAGGGCAATGCCAAGGATACAGAAGCAATCAACGGTAAGGTTAATGGTTATTGTTTCGTTTTTAGAACGTAGGTCAATAGCCAGCCAGGTTGCCCTCTTATTTTGGTGGACGAGATAGACGCATTCCAGTACTACAATACATTCACCTGTGCAATCGCATAAACATGGATCGATTCACATTTGTAGTACTGGAATGGATGTATCTTGTCCACCAACATGTCTAGGGGCTGACGTCATATTGAATACGGTTCTATCTCGAAATTTGAGAGGAAATAAAAGGGACTTGCAGCGGAGAAAAATGGTCTAGTACTCGTAAAAGATGCAGCAGTGTTAAGAAATTGAGGAATAGTACCGCTCAGGTGCTGAAATTTGGATGCTAGAATTAAACCTTAAACATGTATGTGAATGTGTCTAAACACTCTGTGTGGACCCATAATTGCTCAATGTAATTGCGATAGTTTGTTTACTAGTTCCGATTGATGTTGATTCCAGCAGAAGCGTAGTAAATAATTCAAGTGGTATGCATTAATTTTATCAATGTTAGAGCGGTATAATTTCAAGGTAAGCATTAATTTTATCAATGTTAGAGCTGTTAACAAATTTAATAATTCTAATAAATGCGATTATAATAGATTACTTGTTTTTACAGTTTGTATGACCCGATATAATGCAAAACAGTAAACGTAGCTGTGTACGCCGCCCTAGTGCAAGCCTCAAAATGTACAATATACAGTACATAGATTACTGACTGAACTCCATTTTTCAAGAAATGTTCTGCAAGTTTAAAGGGCACTATCAGTGATATGCTAAATCACAAAAATTCACAAATCAGATTTTTTTTTTAATGTTGAAAGTAACCTATTAGGATAGAATCTGATATTTTTGTCATTACTGTACGTACGAACACTACCAACACATCCATGAATGGAGAGTCAATATTTGAATGCTGTTTTTTCCTTTTCTGTAAATTTTCAGTTGCACTATATAACTTATGGGGAATTCTACAAACTTACCATCATTTTTGATTTTTTGAGTGAATCACTGATAGAGGCTTTAAAAATAACAACAAATAACAAAATTAAAAAAAGCAAAAAATAAAAAAAATAAAAAAAATAAAAAAAATAAAATATTAAAAATGTTGATTAAAATTTTTACTTTGGGGAATGTTTTGATTAAAGGGACGGCTCTTTTCTGTTGAGTGGATTTCTTAGGTCAAAATTGAGTAAAACGTAACGCAAAGTGGAGTATAATGCACATGATTATTCAACTTTGACTACGATTTTATTCAACATAAAGAGTTTTATTATCAACATTGAGTGAAATATTTTAGAGTGTATCGTGACGGAAATTCATAGCAAAGCCAACATAATTATTTCTCATTAATTTTGTCCGTAGCAGAACACCTAAAGCATTTCCTACACTCAGATGCTCCACCAAGATGGCCTAGAAATGCTGAAACAAAGTTGCAACATTACCAACAGTTTAAGAAGGTAAAAATATGGATAGTCCGTAATTTAAAATCGCAAGAGATGCATTTGATGATTGTCATATGATTTCTTGCATGTTAAAGGGTGGTATGACTTGATTGGCACCTCATTTTCCTTACTTCATTCTTCTAAATGATATCATAAAAAGTTAATATTTTTTCATAACCCCCCCCAATATTAACATCTGAATGTTTTCATATGACAAAACGATAATACACCTACCTCATTCTTTCCAAAGTTGTCGACAACACAATCTTTTATATGTGTCATTGTGTTACACATTGACTTTGTACTTTTTTCAACCATAATTTTTTTCTCAAAATTTCGAATATTTTTTTTTGCCGGAACAAATAATGCTTTGTTATGACGTCCTTGTAGGCGTCCTAAGGTTCAGAAATACCTTTCAAACACTAATTAATGAGCCTTGTGGCACAAGTGATCTTAATTTATATAATATAACAGTGTTAATGATTTGGTAAATTGGTTCAAGAATTTGTGTATGTCCAAACATTACATAAATCAAAATGACAAAGGGGGTACACACATTTGATATAACTTATACCTTAATGTTCAAAGAGGCGTTGCAGTTCACCGATGCTATGGTCCTCTCAGCGAAGACTCCATCCAAAATGGACACGCCAAGCTTTTCATCACAAAATCAGTAATAATTCCAAGGGAATCTTTCTTCAGTCCTTAAAGGTAATCTTGTCCAGCAGTTCAGACGCGGGGCTTTCCTCGACGACAAATGACCACAATACTAAATCCCCGTATATACCCATCATTCTGTCGCTATGCCTCATATAGGAACCACAAACTGGAATCACATTTTGATTCCAAAACTGAAGCGCTTTGGCTTAAAAGACGACAGCAGACAATTTTAATAGCTATCAAGCTCCGGCGGCATCTCAAATATAACAAATCCTGGGCACGAATGTAGAACTCAATCTACCATTATTGTAGAGTACACTAGCTATAATTATACTGTATGCTCCAAGCTCTAGTTTCCAGCTCCTGCTTTCAACTGCTGACAGAGAGTCCCTTCCAGTGATAGTTTAACCTACTCACATATAGATGTCCCCTTTCTAACATATTCATTACATCAATGTCCATGGCATAAACAATAACCTTACCTAGCTGACCATCGGCTTCACACCCCGAATTACATCACTTCATATAAGAACGTTGTGGGGGGAATTCCCCTAGGTTCTGCATGTTTTGATCTAAAACTAAACAAGTTTTTTCTAAGTTTAGCATCCTTGGGAATTCCCCCCACTTCCTATTGTGCAATCTAAACAGGTGCACTTAGCTAAACAACTCTAGGGTAATCCCGCCTTTTCTCTCTTTTTATAGTAAACAAAGTGCTTTTTCCCGTGAAGAAATCTTTTCTCAAGTAAAATTGGAGAAAATCATATTTTTAAAGTTAATGCAAAAATGGAGGCATATAACGCTTTCATGCAGTAAAATCATGATATAGAATCGGACCACCTTCCTTAAATATGAATGAATACTTTTCTTCTTTTACATTTCCTCAACACGATTATGTTATAATTTAGAAACAAGTTCAACTTTCTTTGTACTATGTATCATTCCTGTGGGCCTGTCGCGAAACTCAGTCGTCAATATACGTGCATACATGTGCACTGCCTGAGTGTGACCAAGTTCTCAAAGACTGTGTGTAACTGGTAAACAAAAGAAAAAGGTCTATATGAAGGACATACGCATGAGTTAGTATACCCTAAGTTACGCATGAGTTTGGGCGAACGGACCCTGTGCCACCACATTGGTATGCTTGATAACCCCCGCCCCACTTGAGTGCCTAGAGAATTTGGCCGTGAAGACGTTTCGAGCAAATAACATAGCAACGACACCAATGCACGGTAAATCCGCCGTGTTCTGGATCTAACACGGTATCTAAACCCTATTTGTCCGCTTTGGAGACATATCTAAGCCTGTAAAATCTTTAACGTTGCCGGATTTTGTAATTCATATATCAGCTCAATATGGTACTCCTCCAGTATGAGAGGTTGGCATTTTTGGCTACAACGCCTAATATTTTCTACGATCTTACCGATGATTTGGAGTTCAAAACGAATGCAAAAGACCGGCCGTCACAATGACAGAGTTCAAATGGTATGAAAATCTAATGTAATTATCGATGGTAAAAGTATTTGGTATATCATTGATTTTTCCATGTTTCTTATGTTAACCTAAAAAAAATAACTAGCGATTAACCGACATTCCTTTTCATGAAACGGGTGAAACCAGTTGCTTGGAATTGTTAAGCGTGACGGGTCTTTTTCCAGAATTAGTTTTTAAAGGTCATCCTGCGGTAGATAACCGTTCTTGGTTTTTTAAATTGAAATGTATGCCACACTTAAAAAAAACGACAAAACCTTCCATTATATCGTTTCACATTTCAGGAGACACTATAGATATCGATGAATTTACTTAACACGTACATAGGAATTTTCATTCCTCCATTAGTCGTGCAGTTTATAATATTAAGTTAGTAACAAAGGCACAATCAAAGATTTGCCAATTGAACTCTGAAAAATCATAAAAATCAGGATTTATCCATATTTGTAACACGTATAGTATCTTAACACACCCAGGGAGTAAGACCGATAAACCAATGTAAAGGGCGAGAGATCGTTCGCCTGCTAGTTTCTGACATGTCTGCGCCTGCAGTCGACATGGTCAGAAATAGCAGCTAAAACACCTCTAGACACTATGATATTTCGCGAATGGTCTGTTCGGAGACCTTTATCTTGCATAACGTCGTGTAAAGAATTAAAATGCGGATTTCCCCTTCCTAATTATATCTGTTTATAATTAACGTTTTAAAAGAACCAACTGGCATAGATATTTTCTTTAACATAAAACCGATCTGGCAGGCGTACAAGTGTATCAGCAAGAGATGTCCAACACATCTACTCTGTCTTGGGCATTCAGCTGTTATGTGTATTGCATGAACAATGCGTTCAGTGTGTATACCCCCCTCTGGCGGCTACGCACTGGCTACATTTGCGAAATGACCCGATTTTAAACATATGGTGACCGAATTTTGTTTAGATTTGAATCGACTAAAACCCTGAAATGACCAGCACGAGATGCTTCTGTTCGCGTAAGGCTGATAGGAAGCACGGGAGGTGAAATTCATGATGCGCGGAGGAAATATAGAAGTGTGTAATATACACTGTGTTGTAAGTCTTGTAAACCTTCATACATTGTATTTACTTGTATAAAACACACACACACAATCGAACGCACGCACGCATGTCTAGAAAAAATCATAAATAATATGGGTGAATTCTGAGATGCAATGAGGCTGGTAGGGAGTGCAGGTTGCTAACGGGGTAGATTTGTTATTTTTCTAGTTTAGAAATACTTAAAGTTCGATTTCTGTGTCCTATTCGCTTGAGAAGTTCTCAGTTGATGTTCAAAAAGCTCTTGTTATTCGGGATATTTTATCCTTCAGATATCTGCTCTGTCTCTTTAATGAAACGATCCATTCTGTGAGTTTGTACTTTGTGGGTTAAGTTGGTGTTGCGGTCGAATTTTTTAACGCTGTGAAAATGTCAAGGAATTTCATTGGCTGATGCCGGTTCAATTCGACAATTGACACCAGGTAGTACGACTAATATTTGGATCGTTGAAGCGCTCGAGTTCCATACCGCGTTTGCTACATTCGCGCGCCCCTGCCACGTTGGTCGCGTTGTGAGTTGTTCTTTGCTCAACGTGGTTATTCGATTTTTTCTTTACTGGATTGATGACCCCAGTCCTTTCTGACAGATATTTAAATTCTAAAGTTGTTTAAGAAGAGAATAAAAGGTAATGATTTTGGGAACCGTGTTATCTCTTTAGGACCAATGAAACCGGACCCAACCACCATTATATTTGCGGGAAGAATTGCCTTTGGCCTAGTTCTTACACTAAAAACTAATGGTTATCGCCTTGGTTCAATCGCAGAAGTTAGAGATACCGGTTATCAAATCATACAGTTATTCTCTAAGTCGCC
>JAMKCH010022235.1:0-65847 GCA_023653785.1 Ophioderma brevispina | reverse complement strand
CCCCATTCGGGATGTAGAAAGCATAGGCCCTAAGAAATTGAACAACGCGCACCAAAATTTTACTTTTTTGCCTTGTGCGCAAGTATTATTGCGATTTTACCGTTTCCGTTTGTTTAATTTTAATATCAAGTTGTTAACAACAATATTGGTTCTATGCAGATGACTCAACCACTACTTTTTTGGCTAAAAAATCAACAAAAGACTAAGCCAATATCATCTTGTCAATGGTTTCGGTTGAGTTAAAACAATCTTCGCAACCTTTTGGAGAATGTGTACTAACAATGGTAACCACAGCGAATTAATCATCTTTTTAAAGTAACTTGAAGCTTTGTTCGAACTATTGGAATCATCGCAAATTCTTATTTCCTTAACTTTCGCATGCAAAAATCTATATAGGATACACCCCATCCGCAATATCAAGTGGGAACATCGTTACATTAAAAAGCAGCGACATTTATTCAGCGACATGACAAAATGGTCCAGTAAATGCGACCATCAGAAATAGTTATATTATGTTGTAGAATAGAGATTCGGTGGCAAAAATGTACTTTTTTGCCTTTTTAGCGCACTATGTTGCGATTTTACCGTTTCCGTTTGTTTCTATTTATACAAGTTAACAAAATATTGGTTATAGTATAAGTAAAGCGCAGATGTATAGCATGTCCAGAATTGACTCAACCACTACTTTTTTGAGATAGAATAGAAATCAACAAAAGGGGATAAGCCGATATCACTATTGTCAATGGGTTTGGCTGAGTTGAAAAAAATATTCGCAAATTCGGAGGGGGGGGAGAGAATGTGGGACAATGATAACCAGTTTAACCACGGAGAATACTCATCTTAAATTTAAAAGTAAAGCTTTCTTCAGAACTATGGAATCATCGAAAATTGTTATTTCATTAAATTTTCGCCTTGCAAAAATCTATATAGGATACGCTCCAACCGCAATATTAAGTGGGAAAGTGTTTTTTACGTTTTGTGAAAAAAAATATTCAAAATTGTTATTTTTTAAGAACCTCAATTTTAATTTTTTTTTCAAACTGAGCAAATGTAACCCCTAAGCAAAACAGTTTTTTTGCAGGTCTCTCAAAATAAATGAATGTCCCGGGGCCTGCTTTGAAAAACACAAGCCAAAGTTATACACTCGTATCCATGTGTGAGGGAACGCCGATCAATAACTGGACATGGTGGTTATTTTAGAAAAAAAGTGCCCCCCATCCAGGTGCGTCGGGAAAGTCCAGGGTGTGCGCTGGGTTTCATTACGAAGTACTAAACTAAAAAACATCTTCTTTGCACTCAGTGGCGCGCCCAGCTTTTTTTCAGGGGGGCGGAGGGGCGGGCCCACAAAGAGGGGGGTACACATATTTTCAGGGGGGCAAGCATAATATAGTAAAAGGTGTTAGTATAGTATATGGCCTATGCAAATCACTAATTTTTCAGGGGGGCAAGAGGGGGGGCAAGATTCCCCACAGGGGGGGGCAGCTGCCCCCATGCCCCCTCTTGGCTAGCCACTGTTTCTACTCTATTTTTCTACTCTTTTACGGAATAAACGTCAATACTAGATGCAGTTTATTTCGTTGTCATACAAAAAAAAATCAGAAATAACCCTAGCCCGAGGTTGCTCACTCATTTTCCGCTACGATAGCCACTATCTTCTCTCCCTTTAGGAGGTACGAATACGACGTTGCAACGCTTACGTGAACGAGCTACATAACCCCTTACAGTGGAGTTGATTCGTCATCTCCAACGGTTTTTTGGATGAGGAAAAACTATTCCATGCAAACATTAAAAAAATCAGAATTTTTCGCCTGTTTTTCGTCAAGTCTCGCCGCTTTTAGGTTTAAACCAATGGCGACGTTCTAAACTTGGGATTTCTTGGCCGCCCTTCCCCTGATGATGGATCGAAGTTTGAAACTACCCCCTCATTACCAGAATAAGGTTTTATCGGCATGGTTTCTGTATTGGATGTTGCCGCACTGCCACAAGTGACGAATGATCATTGCAAAAAGAAATGACCCCCGTCACCAACCACCATGCCAGGAAGTGATGAGTGACTGACAAGATACACTGATCATTGGTGATACTCCGCCATTGAGGGTGAAAGAAGTGACTCACAGGGGAGAGACATATCACAGAGATGCAGGAGAAATTCTTAAGATTACAACAGGCGTGATAAAAAAAAAGACTGAAAACGAGTGTGCTTGAGCCTTAGCTTGGCGCCACTAGCCTAGCTAGCTCTAGCTACCCTCGTACCCGTAGCGTTGCACGTGTACGTACCTACCTCCTAACACGCTACGTGCCTTACTCTATTGAAAACCGGGATGGGTGCGCAGCGGTCCGATGCGGATAAGCCAATCCAGACTCATACAATACACATACAGCACTTATTGAAAATCTACCTTGATGTAGGCCTGGAAATTATTTTATATATACGGGCCACATTGTTCCTTGACTGATTTCCATTCATGGTTAAAATCTGATGATTTTGAAAGGTGATTTCTTAAACCGTAAAAATCCCCCAATTTTAAAACATAGCAGTCGCCCCACTAGATCAGTGGGTCGCCCCTGGATTGTTCCAGGTTTATTTTCTTCTAGAATACGCACGAGCACGCCTTATTTTCGTGATTAGGCCAATGGAAATGATTTTATTTTCCTGTTGGAGATTTCTAAAAGGTGACGATGGTCGGATTTCATTATTCATTATTTTGACAAAAGTTTTAATTTTTTACTTTTTTCATATATTTTCATTTTTATCGTTTTGAGTCTGTAGAAACATTAGAAATAAACTCTATTACGTCGTGTAAATGAACACGGGATGATACCAGCTTTAACTTACTGTTGTTTTTCCTGTTATTAATGTAAATGTATTTAAATGTATGGGGTCATGGATCTTGTTTTTTTATATGACTAGAAACCTGGTTTACTTTGCCCATCTCCCATAAGGTTATTTCTAGAGTTATGTTGAAAAAAAAAAAAATAAAACAAGGCAGGTTATTTCAATTTTACTATCTTTAAGGTGCTTGTTTTCTGATTTGTGTCTATAGTGTTCTTACTTGATGAAAAGCCCTACACTGCTTTAAGTGCCCATTATTACCGTGGGAAACCAATGCTGTGTTTTGGAGGCTAGACATGCGATAATGCATGTGCAACGCCCTATTCACTACCGGGTGTAATATAGACGGTTAAACCACTAAAACTTTGGCAGTTTTATGCATGTATCTTGGGAAAGAATGATTTTCAAAGCTGAAATAATTTCAGGGAAGACTAATGAGAAAAATACGATTATCATCTGATATCAAATTATACTTAATTCCGGGTAAAATGGGGGCCCCGTTGGCCGGGGGGTGGTCTCAAATCGATCGGAACACGCACCACTTTATGAAAGACAACAAAAATGAAATTGACAATTACACTGTTAATCCTTTCTCCAAACCACTGTGACTGTACTCTCTATTATATTGCAAATTCCGTCAAGCATGGCAGTCAGAAGCAAAACATACTTTAAATGCATGTGTGTGATACCCAAACACCCTCAGCCCAATATGTTTCAATATTGAGTAACGAGTTCGATAAAATCCTGGAAAACATTTGTCTGCCATTCCTCTTCCTATTACCCCCCACTCATACAATTGAGCAAGAAAAAGACTATGACGAGAGGTCGGATATGGAAACAGTCATAGCACACCTCACACACGAACAGATCAGCAAAGATTAAAAAAAGTCTCTGAATCGAAACGACCCCTGACATATACAGATGTATCAGTGTATGTCAGAAAAAAAAAATCAACATACACACACACACATATATATATTAGAATATATATATCAGGAAAAAATTCACATAAGCATATCAGGGAAAAAAAAAACATCTCCACCCACACAAGACGATACAAAAATATCACAAAGATTTCCAAAAAACATTCAACCATGACGTATTTTCAAGTCACGACGCTATACGGTATATATCGGGGGGAAAAATCTACAACAAAAGACGACAAAAATTCGAGAAAAAATTCACATACGCGTAATATTATATCAGGAAAAAAATTCACATATGCATATAACAGGGAAAACCATCTTCACACACAAAATATAAATCTTCATTTAACAAAGATTGCCAAACAATTCAACCAACGACGTATTTTCATTTGTCACGACGTATAGGTATATATCAGGGAAAAAAAATCTTCACACCACAAAAGACGACAAAAAATTCCCAGTCTACATTCAATTCCACATGACATAGTTAGTGACCAATACAATTGATGCATACACGATATTTCGGAGGAAAAACAAAATCTTCACACACAAAAGATAACAAGATTTCAAAAAGTCTCTACTCTGCATTCAACGGACCCGACATATACAGATGTATTAGTGTATATATCAGAAAAAAAAATTCACATACGAGGGAGAGCAGGAAAAAAAAAGGCAAAGAGGCGAGGGCAAGGGAAAAAACAGGGGCAGACAAAAAAGAGCAACAAAGAGAAAAAAACAGGGACCACCCCCGCGCGGAATATGTTTTCCAGTCACTGTCTGTTCTCACGCGCTCTGGAGGTTTAGTGCCTCCCTTCCGACCTGTTATTCCCCTCACGTCTCGTCGGCATATCGTGGTATCGCGCCCATGCCCTTCTCTGATGCCCGTGACGGCCATAGACCTCAACTCTCCAAACCGCTCTTCGTTACCTGCTTTGCGTCTACTCACGTGTCGTCTAGCATGCCCGGAAGCCTCGTTTGAGCCTCATGTCGATCCCCTTTCTCCCCCTTCCACTTTTCACTCATTTTCTATTTTTCTCTGTTTTTTTTTTTTTAATTTTTTAGTCTTTTAGTTTTTTGTTTTGTGTTAGTTTTTGGAAAAAAAATCTTCACACACAAAAGACGACAAAATTCCAACGTCTACACTTCAACCACCTGGGACGTATTTCTTATCATATCAATTGATGTATACGCGTATTTATACGGCAGAAAAAAAAAACATGTTTGGGGGAAAAACATCTATACACAAAATATCAAACAAAGATTCAAAAAACATTCAACCACCTGACGTTTTTTCATGTGAAGTATACGCGTATATCAGGAAAAAAAACACATCTTCACCCCACAAGCGGGCCAAATTCCAAAGTCTTACATCTCACCAACTGAGGATTTTAGTTCCCACCCAACCTGGCCCTCATTCAATGAATGAGGTGGTATTTTAATTTTCCACTCACTTTGAAATATATTAAAAAAAAACATCTGCACACACAAAAGTCGAAAAGATCCACAAAGTTCAACATTCAACCACCTGGACATATTTAGTTCCCCACCCTGCATCATTGAATGAGTAGCATTTCCCACTAATCACTTGACATGCATGTGTATGTGCTGCTCGGCCAGGACATTGTCCCCCACCCCATTGTCCCCGCATAGTAGTAAAGAAATACCATCCACCCCAGAAACCCTTTTGTTTCTGGTTTTATTTCATGCAGCACATGACCCGCTACAGCACCCGATCCATATTATTCCATTTAGTCGAATAACAAGTATAAAACAACACCACACTGGCACCTTGACGAGCCAGGGTTGGTGAATTTTGAACCGCAGGCAAACTGATTGGCTCATTGATTTGTACACAAATTTCTTTCAATAAATTTCATCACGCTACACATCGAAGGGGTAAATTCATCTTTACTTTCAACAAATCAGAAAGAAAATTAGTTACAGGAATACCGCCCCGGGAATACCGCAGATGAAAACGCCACTCGTCTAAAGATACATCGACTGCAGGAGAAGACGTCTCACACACTACACATGTCACGCCATATGGCAATCGCCCAACAGAACGATCATGCAAAATCTACAACGTACGCTCAGTTGCGATACTGCGGTATTGCCTATCGACATTGCGCGTGAAGTTCCGTTACTTAGGCTAAGTTAGCATTTGACCAGGGAACAAGCAATACAGGGAATAAAGCAATGGCACTTTTCATGAAATACGATGTGCAAAGGAATTTTGCGACTGGTTTTCTATGACCATCTGGGGTGATATTTGAAGGTTAATATTAAATAATTATTGAAGTGAAAATAATGAAATTTAGAAGGATGCGGCGTTCTAAATCTGACGCGGCGCGCGGCCGGGCACCAGGAAACAAGAAATCAAAACTTCATTGGCAACTCCCCCACAAACCACACTTCCTCCTTCTTACCCCCCGCCCACCTCCCCCTCCTTTCTACCCCCCACAGCAGCACTTTCCTTTTACCCGAACTGCCCAATCTCCACCCATCACCCCTTTTATGCTTCACTTCTCCTCCCCTTTTCTTTCCCCTCCCACCCCCTGTTCACTGCCCAACAAAATCCCCCCCCTTAAACCCTTCCTCGACTTATTACTCGCCATCTTTGTTTCGTCTATTACTTTCCGACTTTTCCCTTTGCTAAACGCTTACCAATTAAATACGAACATACACCCGGTAGTCATGGAAGTGGGAGACGACTGTGGTTTAGCTTCAATTTTTCGGCACTTCGTGCCCTTTTAGGGTCAACCTTTCACGGATGTAAGCATGAGCCTGGTGCAACGTTTGTATTTTTTAAAATCGAGCGTAGTAGGATGCCTAAGACATCAAAGTTTTAATATATGCACGGATTTCGTGTCATCGAAGACTGTAAGTTACACTATACCAAAATTCTTGACGTTGTGGCAACACCCCCCGGTGGGGGATCAGTCTCATACACAAGGGCGGTTGGTCTGGTTTCATCCGTGTCCAAGAATTAACGTAAAAAGGGTAGTTTTTTTCAGGATCCGGCACGTTACGTACGTAAAGTGAAAGAAAAGGGTCTAAAAATCGCCCAACCCAAAATCAAGAAAAAGGGTTCTATTTTCTAAATGAGGGACTTACGCATTTAGGGTAATATTCATTTCAGCATAAAAAAATTAAAAAGTGTTCCGGGAAGTATGTATTTGCCTTCCAAACTGTGGCTTTCATTATCCAGTAAATTTTCAAAACTGTCCGCGCTACGCGCGGTGAAGAAACCATACACATGATTTTTAGTTACAGGCAACAACCCTATGGTTTGTTGAGATTGAGAAATGACGGAATCCCTTTAGTAATTGCCTGATTAGTCGCTTAACCAAAATAGTTCTATCCCTAACCCAAGGCTCTAGACCACAAATACCACACAAGGTAATATTGTGGTATATTGTGGTATATGATAGTATAGAACCTACAATATTTTGGGGTAGTTTGTGGTATGTGATCGTATCATTGACTTATAAAGTGTGGTATATATTCACGTTCACTCCGCACCCGACCCGCCCCCATGTAAGCCTAGAACCACCAAGGTTCCCCTGGGCCCACAATTTCTCTGGAAAGCCCTGTACTTGTGGCATATGGTGGCAGCTTGTTCTTGTTGTTTATTTACTGTGGTATCTTGTGGTATATGATAGTTACTCCAATTTGGTTATAGTTATGATTAAGCAACTATAAGCTTATACCACATATACCACAATCAAATTTTGTGGTAGATTGTGGTCTAGGGAAGTGCAAGTATTGATGAAAGTGGGTATATTGTGATCTGTGATAAGTCCACACAATATACAGACTGTGCAGTGTTAGGGTTATATAAATCAACTTTCCATTTGATGAAAGGGGACAATGTTTATCCCATTCAAAACTAAGAATTTATTTAAATGTCAGGCAATTCTAGTTTATAATGTTCTAAATAAACTTTTGGGACATTAATTGGGTTGCATATTGATTTCGGCAATTTTCAGTGGAAAATGCCGATTTATCGCTGCGCTGCCAATGAGGAAAATAAGTGACGAAAATAACGTTCTCGAAATACGAATTCGCCCGGATCCTTTAGACCCATAGGAAATGTCTTGAAAACTAAATACCTTCAAGGTTTCCGCGACCCACTCCGTGCCGGCTTATGAACTATCATGAACACTTTTAATTATTATTAGTTCAAATAAACCTTACATTCGATGCACTTATTTTCCTGTTCTATAACAGTCGGATCATTGGCCTATATATCATTTTAAAGTTAAGCACTAAAATATCAAAATAGTTTTTAATCAATTTGCAATGATGAAAAAAAGGGATTTCTGAGAGCAAACATTACTTGGCATGGGTTTCGCGCTTCTCGAGAGAGAGAAGCGGTCCCCTCTCCATCCCTTTCCCAGATATTTCTGAATTACACCAAGCTCAGGCACAAGGGCCTCTCTGGGGTCCAAAAGAATATTAGTTTGGAGTTTACGTATAAGGGGTACGTATTGGGTAAAATAGCATCACTACTGCTTAGGGTGGGAGGAAAGACAAAATAACTTGTTTAGGGTACTGCAAAATTGCGCTATGTGATACTGGTTTCATTAGGGGCGCAATTCCATCAAGTACTTGTTTAGGGGTAGCTAATTGCGCTGTGATACGTGTTTAGGGGGTGAATATTCAAGCTTCGGAAAAACGTATTTAGGGTGTGCTTTTGTGATTGATTGGACACGGATGATACCCCCTTGTCATTGAGAAGTGGCCCCCCCGGGTTGGCAATTATGGTGGACTGTGGATCCTGTTTGTTTTACTGTACTGACTTCTCAGGATTCTGAGGGAAGATAGTAGGGGCTATTGTAGCGAAAAAACCCGAGGCAAACCCGGGAGATAGTAGGGGCTTTTTTTTTGCCAAAGCGGAAAAACAGAGCAACCTCGGGCTAACCCTGCCGACTATTTGATCATTTTCAAAATATGAAATTTCTTCAAATTCAATTTGATCACAAATACTTGAAATAGTCTAGGCCTTGCATGGAAAAATACTGAATAGAGATAAGTTTTACAAATTACATATAAAATAACATACCCCAACAAACAATAGGGACATAACACTTTCACCTGGACCATGCTAGGCAAATTCTGGGCCTCACTCATCCAGGGACTGAGTTAAGGATATTTAAAAGATGGCAATTACTGAACCTCCATCGGCAAACGGTGGGGCCAGACGAGGCTGATATCAGGGGTTGCAAATGCCTCTGAAGTTGAGGGACTCTAGCTAGAATCTAGGGCAGGCTCCAGTCAGAATTGATGTGTCTCGCTAGCTTGTGAGCAATTGGGTCCAATTTCACTTCGCTAAAACAATGGAAGTCCACTGAAGACAAAATCTGGGCTAGAAGTGACCCAAAGACTCGGCTCCTGGGAAAGTGTTAATAAGAGGCTAAAGACATCCAGGTAATTTGTAGGCCAACTTTAAATTACAATTTTCATTCATATTATTAAAACCACGAAGGTCACAGTCTGACCGGTTAAACAGAGTTCATGAGGGCCTGGGAATCGGGCTCCGACATGTTTTCTTGTTTTAAGGCTTGGCGCTATTTATTTCCGTTGTCTGCTGAATAAATGTTGCTGGCGACATTAATTATTATAAAAATTGCTCTGTTTACCCATATGGGCGCTGATCTTAAACATTTCAGGTAAAGGCTAATGGTTACATTTTTTAAGTTGGGCACCCAAAAAAGGTGGATTTTGCACATTTTTGGTCAGTGAGGTAAATAAGAATAATTTACAGGGTGGGTCAACTTTAATTAATTGACCCAAAAAGTATGGAAAAATAATTTACTGGGTGGGCCAACTTCATTTTCCAAAATTACTCAACAAATTTGTTATTTATAAAAACAAAACAATAATAACTTTGAAAGAATCCGAAATGTTTCCGTCGACCGTTACTGCACTTTTAGAGTTGTTGTATAGTGCACTTACGGCATTCACTACTGCTTCTGGTATTCCATAATGCCACATCACAGCAAACATAACCTTTCTATTGATGGAATCAAAGGCTTTCTTAAAATCTATAAAGGTGACTGTGAGAGGAAGCTGGTAGTCTTGGAAACCTTCCATGATTCTTCTGAGGATATGGATCTGCTGGCCACAACTTCTTCCAGAACGAAATCCAGCCTGGTTGCTTCTTAAGATGGGGTCCACATGATCTCTGATTCTGTTTATAAGGATCTTGTTGTAAACCTTAGCTGTAATTGACAGAAGAGATATTCCTCGATAGTTGGTCATCAGACTAAGGTCTCCCTTCTTGGGTAGAGGAACAATGACACTAGTGGTCCATTGGCTGGGTGGAGTGAGAGTGGTGTTACACAGATCAAATCTGTGTCAGTGGGATATAACCCTCTGACACAGAGGAACTTGTATTGGATTCGTTTTGAGCGTTCCCTATACAAAATTACATACCTGAGTTTCCACGCTTATTTAGATCACTTCTATTCATCCAAATGAACGCTACATCCCAAAATCAAGTAGACGTGATTGTTAAGATGCCAAAACGATACTTCAAAATGATAAAAGTAACAAGTTCAGATTTAAAAATTGACAGAAATTTCATGGTTTCAATCCCGCGAACGTCACTGTTTGTTTATTAATTTACACGCTGTGCATAAAGACCGTCTTTTGATAATGCGGTTCAGATGATGTTACGGCAAGAAAGATATCGTTGCGGCAGCCGTCAATATCAAATTTGTGCAATATAAAATTGTTAGGACATCTAAAACGACTTGAAATGTGCAAAGTGGAGAATGCAACCTTCATTTTTCTTTCTGGTTTTTATTCGAAATTAGAGTAAAAATATACAAATACAGTAAGAATTATTTTCCGATTCTGTGTTAGAGATTGGACGACGGCCGTTTTTTTCTCTGGAGTCCCTACTGATTCGGCACGGGGTTGTTAGATTCGCAATCGCCGTGCGAAAACTTCTTAGGTCTCCTTCGTGTCGTTTAAAAAACAATTTTAAAACCACCGTGTTTACAACAAAGATGAACATACTAATTGATAACAATTTATTATAAACTTTCAAAACGGGTTCAGTGATTTTTCAGCATTATTGATTAGCTATGCCTACGTATATGGTACATGTTTGCCCTTTTCATATATCGTTGTTTTTTTAGTTGTAAATTATTGAGGGCCACAGTCCTACATGTGGCATATTTTTTTCACGAATGTTAGAAATAAGCATTCATTTTACACTTGTATAGATTTGGTCATCAATAAATAGAGAAATGGTCTATTTTTTGTTCAATTATACCAAAAATTGAAAATGTTCTTAACTACTTTCCAACTACTTCCTCGTTGAAATAATTATAATTGAACTAACGACTGTTAATAGATAGGCTAAACATTACGATTCTAAGTCTTTAAAACGGTGTCCCTTGGTGTTAAAAGTAGTACCATGTCGTCCTGGGTCATTTTACTACGGTTACTTCACTTCATCGGTATTTATACATGTTGGGTTCTTGACAACACATGCTGACTGGGCAGGGAGTTGTTTTTAGTATTTCCTTTTATCATTTGAAGTTTAAGTGATTCCTTCTTGAAATGGTATGTGGATATCACTAATTGACATATTAAGTCATGCACTCTTGTGGCATTATTTGAAATGAATGCTGCATTGTATGAAGGTTTTTGGAGCTCGATGAACTTTGTAAATCATGACAAATACAGCAAAAAATAAAAACGTATGTATTCCTTTTCCTATGTTCATTCGCTTGTCCGGTTCCTTTTATCTATCATACTCCCTTTGCTCTGGTGGGAGTAGAGTTGGTGTTAACTTCATTACAAAGGCCATGGACTAACTTAGCCATTGCATTACCACCATTCTGGAGTGCTTCAGAGGTAATTGCACTGTCCAAGTCCTGGCGGCCTTATTGTTATTATTCATTTGGCCTATGGCTAGTAGCTTCTCCTCTAGTGTTGGTGTTGGTTTCGATGGGCAGATCTTGAGAAGCCGTTGGAGGCAGTTCAAATAATTGTGAACCGTGGCTGTGTTAAGCAAGGAAACTGAATATACTTATCCATTCTGTAAGTAGGGGTCGCTTCTCACTATTGTTGGTGGGGTGCCATCTCTTTTGTTGACTGCTGACAAACTAACTTGGTTTTCTTTGTCTTTGCCGGATAGATTATGGATGTGATTTTCCATGTGGTGGGATAATCACCCTTTGAGTCAGCCAGTTTGAGATCTTTCCATTTGTTTGACTTAAGAGCCTGGGTTGCCTCATCTGACTTGTAACTCTAATTCATGCTGGAGTTAAGAAGGCTTTTCCACAGTTCTCTTGACTGCTTAATACTTGGAAACCATTATCTGTCTTTTGGCTTCAATCGATCCGCTCTCTGACTTTCAGATGGATAGATTGTCAGTTAACCGCCACCTACAGCTCTGCATGCCACATGGTTCTGTGTTTTCCACAACCTTCTCAGCTACCATCTGGGCGACAGCATTTTCAAATTGTTTGGTATCTCTGGGTGATTGTTCCTGATGTATCGTAGCACTGTAGGGCTTCAAATCTGTTGGACAATTCAAACTTACTAAAGGTCTATGAAGATCACCATCTTTAAAAGACACCAAGACAGGAAGGTACGTTATATTGTAATGGAATCAGAATCGATGCTGAATTTCCTGCCTGTATTTTGTGTATAACATAAGCAAATAATGATTCACCACCTCGTGACTTGGGGGCAAGTAAGCCCTGGTGGAATGGTAACAGCTAATACAAATAATATTGCATCATAACTAGTCCAAATAAAATGGAATTTTGTTGCAGTAAGTAGCGTCAAAAACCAAAATGCCACTGCCCCTTCTGTTATCTTGTATTAAGATCCATACCAAACTTTAAGTGTCAAACTAGTTGTAAATCACTAGTTTTACTGTATAATTATAAAACCAAAAAATATTAATTTTGTATGCACCTGTATTAAAAGTAATAATATATCTCATGGCATTTCTGTCGGGTCGCCTTAGCGACGCGACTATAGAAACCACTGCTCATCAAATTGGGCGAAGGAGTCTATTTCTATATCTGAAGGGTCATTTCATTTAAAATGTTTTTCTTTTATGAAAATGGTCTACGTACTAAGTAATTTTGGAGTTTTAGTGTTGGTGGTGTAATGCTATGAATTTCAAAGCATACAAAGAATAACATCATTGACAGGTTTTAAATGGCCTTAAAAAATCATTTCTTCTTTGATTTTAAGTCTCTGCCAAGACTAGTCTGGAAATGGGAGTATTTGTAAAACATTGGCATGGATAGATTACGGGTGAGTAACTAATAGGAGAGTTATAAGAAGAAATGATCAGGGCCACGTAGAGGTTAAAACTACGTGACCAGAGGTAAATGACAAGGTTGAAAGGCACAATTGGAAGGGATATTATCTAATACGTAAGACTAAAATTTAGGTAACATCTTTATTTGAAAGTGACAGGAAGGTGTAACCTACATTATATTCAAGCTTATAAAACTTGAGGATTCCTTCAAACATCATTTTGGCGGGCACTCCAATTGGGCTTTTTTGTCTATTTTTCTTGTATTTGTGACAGGAGAGTTTTATGTACAATCAAATAAAGCTCGTAACTTAGGTATGCAGTTTTTATACATATTTTGCAGCGCCAATTGGGCGGTCGCTTTTCTATTTTCTTATTGAAAGGACAGGAAGGTGTAACCTGTAGACGTTAAATTAAAGCTTATAACTTGGGGATTCAGTTTTAAACCATTTTGCGCCCAATTGTTGGGCGTTTTTTTTCTATAATTTTATTTTCTTTATTTGAAATTACAGGAGAGTTTTACGTACATTACATTAAAGCTCGTAACTTAGGGATGGCGTTTTTCATATTTTGCATCCATTGGGCGTTCCTTTTTCTATTTCTTTATTTGAAATGACAGGAAGGTGTAACCTACTTTAAATATTCAGCTTATTAACTTTTGGGGGAGTCAGTTTTAATACATTTTGCGGCCAAACTTGGGCTTTTTTTTCTATTTTCTTTTCTTTCTTTATTTGAAATGACGAAGTTTTTCACGTACATTAAATTAAACCAAGGCTCGTAACTTAGGATGCAGTTTGTACATATTTTGCCGCCCAATGGGCGCCTTTTATATGTTCTTTATTTTGAATGACAGGAAGGTGTAACCTACGTAAATTAAAAAAGCTTTATAACCTTGGGATTCAGTTTTAAAACACCTTTTTCGCCCAATTGGGGTGGCGTTTTTTCATTTTCTTTATTTGAAATGACATGAGAGTTTTATGTACACAATTAATAAAGCTCGTAACTTAGGGATGCAGTTTTAAACAGTCATTTTTGTCGCCCAATTTTAACACATTTTGCGCCCAATTGGGCGTTTTTTCTATAATTTACTTTTTTTGAATGACAGGAGAATTTTACGTACATCAAATTAAAGCTCGTAACTTAGGGATGGCAGTTTTTACACATTTTGCGCCCAATTTTTTAACACATTTTTTGCGCCCATTGGGCGTTTTTCTATACTTTTCTTTATTTTGAAATGATAGGAAAATTTTGGGTACAATCAAATTAAAGCTCGTAACTTAGCGGATCGTTTTTACACATTTTGCGCCCAATTTTAACAGACAACAACATTGTTGGCGGGGGCCCAATTGGGGCGTTTTCTATAATTTTCTTTATTTGAAAATGACAGGAGAATTTTACGTACATCCAATTAAAGCTTTTAACTTAGGGATGCATTTTTTTAGCATATTTTTTGCGCCCAATTAGGCGCCGCTTTCTATTTTCTTTATTTGAAAATGACAGGAAGGTGTAACCTACGTTAAATTAGCTTCCAACTATGTGAGGTCAAATGGTCACATACCAAGGTCAAAGGTCAACGGGAGATCAAGTTGTCAACAAGGTGATTGGTTCTAAGCAATCTTATACTCTGTATCAAACATCTACTTTAAAGGTGGCAACGAGAGATTTTGAGGGCACCCAAATATTGTGGTCATAATAGTATTTCAAATGATTAGACACTCATAGAGTGTCATAAC
Organism: Ophioderma brevispina; assembly: GCA_023653785.1. Classification (NCBI taxonomy): domain Eukaryota; kingdom Metazoa; phylum Echinodermata; class Ophiuroidea; order Amphilepidida; family Ophiodermatidae; genus Ophioderma; species Ophioderma brevispina. The sequence goes on along the minus strand of JAMKCH010022235.1, from coordinate 51,060 downwards.
CTTGTATTATGCTACAGAAATGGTTCTTAAAAGAGAAAAAAAGGTGCTTTTGATTTGCGTATATTTCAATGTAAAAACATAGGCTGAATTTCGTAATTTGCTCCTATACGAAATTGAAATTTCTTCACACAATTTTTGTGTGTCCAAAGAAACATTTCTCAGGCTTAAATCCTTTCAGATGGGGATATTTTGATGGAAAGTCTTATACATCGAATGCAGGGCAAAAATCCGAACTTTCAATATTTTTAGGGACACCTGAAATGTGAAATCTCTCGTTGCACCTTTAAATCAGATTATATTTCTTTTTAGTACATGTTTCTGTAATCTAAAGTGCAACTTCAACTAGAAAACCATCTGCTCCTCTTAAATGCTTTTTATTTACTGTTGATCTTCTTTACTTGTAAAATTATGCCTGGCGACCCGCACACCAGTTTTTTTAAAATACTTTTTTGTTCAGCAAAAAGCCCAAATTTCCTAAATTCATCAAATAAAACAAAACCAAATGCAGGTTCAAATGCTCCAAAATTCAAATGAGCATTTGAAAAACTTTGTTTTTGATCCTTTTTTGTTTTTTGCCTATCATCTCTAGTATAAAATTTAAATCTATTTCTTTTTTCACTATAATCAAAAAAAGGCTCTTCCAAATAGGACTAACTAACTGAGTGTGCATCAATATCATCAATGAATTATTAGAATAGAACATGGTGGATTTTGATTTTAATTGGACTCCGTTGTCAAGGGGGGGCCTCAATATTGCATAATGATTTGATGTAAGTGGGACTGATCATCAAAAGCAAGTTTTAGCCGATGAGTGATTTCGTTTCTTGCCATTTTTGTGTATTTTTGAATTTGTGTCAAATATCTTGTGGATTAAATCTGTTTTAGAGTAAAAATAAACAAATTAATAATTGATGAATTACAAATAAAAGCTAAATGTTTTAAAAATAAAACAATGCATAAGTCAATCAAATCAAATTTTATAATGAAGTTAGTATCTGAACAACCACGCCCTGTTTCAGTACCACATGAGTTTAAAGCCTTTTTTACTAAAAAAAATGAATGCCAGTATTTGTCTTTTTTATAATAATAATTAAATCAAAAATTTGGATAAGGTCCCTTTTGGAACACGCGCTATATAATATCCCCCAGGATGACCCTTGGAAACTTGATTACGCACCGCTATAACTATTAAACGAGAAGCCCACAGATAGGGAAAACAATACCTTTTTGAATCTGTATGACATACATACATAATGAGATTTATATAAAGCGGCACTATATAAAATATCTAGGCGCTTTACAAAATAATGAAACAAAACTAGAAAGGATCCAAATGTGTTTTGAGGCGCTTTTTTAAACGAGGGTAACGTAGGAGCGCCCCTAATTTGAAGGGGTGGCTCATTCCATAGCCGGGGGCCATGTTGGTATAGATTGGTTCAGGACAAACCTTAAACCTTACCCCCACTAACCCACCCCCCCCCCCCCCCGCCCCTCCCCCGCCCCCCCCCGATTGGTTCCCCTCGGGGGGAAAAATACATGTTCTACTACGGTCTTACTTAAAAACCTTCTAGATTTTTGATATGTTATTCTTAATATTACATAATTATAACAACTCCAAAATCATACCTGTTGCAATTATTTTTAAGTCCATCACCATTATTTTTATTTAATTTGCTGGTTATGGTATGACAGCTGGACATGGCATGGTAAAGCCAAGGATGGTAAAGCTGAGTTTTATTTTTCCCTGAGTCAGGGGTCGATTTAGAAAATAAAATCTTCATGCACATGTTAGCTTTTTTTCCCAAATAAGGGCTAAAATACAGAAAATAACATGCACAGAGGAAAATTTACATGCACAGAGTCAATATTACATCCTGGTGCATGGTGTGCACCTGGGTAAATCGAACCCTGCCCTGAGTATTCAGGAAATTTTTAATTTTCCACACCTTTGTTCCTCAACTTATCTAAGTAAATAAAGTTTGGATTTGTCTGAATCATTGGCTTAAAGTTGCATGTTGTTCTGATTTTAGTGTCACTCGATGCCCAAAACACACACAGTAGGTCTTTAAAAGTTCTGTGAGAGCACATGTGGTGAATTACCTAATTTTTTTTGCAGTGTCAACATTGTTGTATGTGCAATCCCAATTTTGGGTTGCAAACAATATATTTCCCACTTTTAGCAGTCACACGTTTACACTGCAAATATGAAAGCAAAAGATGTATTGGACTACAGCAGTTAAGACTGATGACCTTGTATCTAGATCCTTGTCACTCAAACTCTAATGGCTTTGCAGACTTTAATTAGCCCTAATGTAAGTTGTAAACTTTGTTATGCCAATTAATATTATTACACTGCCACAATCATTAGTCACAATCATTTTGCTTTATTTAGGTGCAGGCCTGTGAAATCTAAAGTATCCTGGTATCGGCATTCCCAGAAAAAAATCAGGGCTGCAGAAAAAAATCAAGACGGCAAAAAAAAAAAAAATCCAAACCCCTTAACTATTCTTTGGAATCGGAGAATACTGAGGCAGATATTTTAAAAATCTCTATGATTTTTTTGTTGATTACATGGATCTATTTTATACATAGAATAAATGCAGTGTCAGTAGGGACTTTGTAATCATGCTCATGATGGGCACTCATTTTACTAAATTTTCACAGAAAAAGTTTAACATGAGGACCTTAGTTCCCAGAAAGTATTTTATTTTTCTCTGGCCTGTTAGGTGTCACACATCTCTATCAGCTCTTAGTCTATCCCTATAACAGCTCTCAAGATATTGCCTGGGTTGATGAAGCAATGGAGATAAATAGTGTTCACACATCATTAGGAGATTTCCGCGTTTGTGATTGGTTGAGAGCCGGTCCTAAACAATGTTTAATGCCCTGCAGTAATTGATTTCTGATCACTTTTTGGGTAGGCATGTAGAAAGAAGTAGACGTGTATACATTGAACTTGGTTGCTACGGCTATTATTGTCTCAAAATAAATATTGAAGCCCAATATACTTGACTAGTATTAATCAAACAAATGTATTTTTTCGGAATATGTGTTGAATAAAACACAAAATATGCTTTCAAATATTTTGCATGTTAGTGCACATTCAAAGCACACCCCTATTCTGTAATGGAACATCCCATTGATACATCGATCGTGTGTTTTCTAAGACGAAAACATGACATGAAAAGAGTGACTTTGCAGCTGATTTTGGAGGAAGGTACAAACATGCAAAATAATGATGTGTGAATGGGGTTCACTCATGCATTTTCATGAGTAAATGCTTGTTTTTGCAGACTGCAGACCGTACAAACCCAAGCCAATTTTGAGGATTTTAAATTAATGTGGATAGCCCCATACAGGACCTTTGTCTTAGTATGACTTGAGACTAGGCCTGTTTCAGTTGATATTTTACCTGATTCATCCAACAAAATTTAAAAACAACCCTTACTTTGGAGTTGACTTTTCCAACTCACAACAGTTTTGGAATGAGGAAATATTGTTTGAAGACAATCACATCTTCTGTTTGAGCTTTTTGCACAAATTCAACAAATCTTAACTAGTCTCATTTTTTTTTATGTAAAGGGCCGATTTAGAAGTATCACATGTTGAATCCATTATGGCTGCTAATGGACCAGAAGAAGTTAAACAGTAAGTAGCAAGTAGGCATTCTCTTTTATTAAGAAGTTATGAAAACACTTATTTTTTACAGAATTTGTTTAAATATTTATTAGAAGCATTGAAAGCAAAACAAATACAAAAAAGATACGCTTTATCAAAATACCCTTTACAAGATAAGCGTACTTTAAGCATGACAAGCGTAAAAATGATCGTGCAATTGATTGCTAAGCCCTGCCCCTGTGGATGCTGCACATGTACATGCACGTCTTGTAAAAGATATTCTGACAAATAGTGTATACCTATTGATGTGTCCAGGTCACTCTCTCTTCCATTTTATCCTGTCGCCTGTAAGCAAGAGACATACGTACTGCTTTGTTAGTACTTGTTCATCTGTGTTAAAAGTTAACCCTAAACATGACTGACAATTTGAATACAATGGTCGTAGACCTTGGTTGTGTCAACATGTTGATGACCCCAGTGACCTTTGTGATCATTTTTCTGTTTTAACCTTTGTCTTGTATATGGGTACTCCCAACATTAAGAGTGGACCAAAGCCTATATCAGTCAGGTTTTATCAACATCTGTAGTACCTCTTTTGTGTATAAATTGTGAGAATTCTTAGTAATTCTCTGATTTTGTTGACCAAATTTGATGTTAACAGATACATGTTTAGGAGTGGCATGTGTGTTGACATTTTGAAAAGATTCATCGAATTGAACTAAAAATCTAAGTGTGATGGCATATAAACCCACAAGGCGCATGCGAGGCAAAGATTCGGAAAGTCGAAGTGAACCATGAAAATACGCATCTGTAAAAATCAGTAAATATCTAAAAATCGAAACCTAAAATGTATATCGGCAAAGTTTCATATATTGTAGAGAAATTAATTACCCACTGGTTTATTCATATAATGCATATTTTCCAAAACGAAGGCACTCGAGTTACACACAAAGTCTTGGTGCGTTCAATGGTTTTGTGTATACCTTTACTGTAGTGTAAAATGGTAGTTACCATATTCAATCTGGGTGTTAAATCAGTTTAATTTTTTTTGGGGGGTGCACTTTGTAATATAAGTTTTTTTGACTGCAAAAATCCTTATTAGAATGGTAAATACCTGCAAAGTGTACACCTAACTCTTCAAAGCTTGGCAGCAGTCTGTCCAAAGAGAAATAATAGAAATACAGTTGGTAGTTTGTTCTCTAGGAGACTGAGATTTGGTTGTTCGGCACAGAGTTTTTAACATTTCAAAAAATTAACACCAGGAATTTTTAAACTTAAAAAACCCAACGTGGCCCAGACGCATTGAGAGGCAACGAAAACGGTGGTACCCGGTCGGCAAATGTTCTTCTCGTTGCATCTCTGCCGTCAAGAACTATTTTTGGTCGCGCAATGACTCTCATTGCACCTCATTTTGCATCTGGGACTTCGTCCCGGAGAATGACGGCGATGTTCCTTCCTCGTTGCATCTGGGACGTCTTTTCGGAAATGACGCGATTTCCTCGTTGCATCTGGACGTCTGCCGGGAAAATGACGCGATGTTTCCTCCTCCTCGTTGCACTGGGACGTCTCCGGGAAACTGACGCGTTGCTTTTCATTGCAGTTTGGGCCTTTTACCGTCTAGTATTGCAAAACAATGAAGCAATTCAATTCATCCTACAAAACATTTTGGCATGAACCCAATTTGCTTCCTTTTTTCAAAGTTCAACCTACCGTGTCCCTGCCTTAAAAAAAATAACAAGTCCTCCTGCCGTGGCCCTGCCGTCGTTGTGATAAAAAGCAAAACAAACCGGCCAAAACCTTGAGGGTATTCTTTGCCAAGCCTTACGGCCTATGCTTAGCGGTCCATTTTTAGCAAAGAATACCCTCAATTTTGGCCAGTTTGTTCGCTTTTTTTAATTATCACAACGACGTGGCGGGCCCCGGCAGGCTTGACTTGTATTTTTTTTTAAAGAAATAAACTTGGCAGGGCCACGGCAAGTAAAACTTTTATTCTTTTTTACCATGAGGGGAAGAAACTCCTCGTTACTCACCGGCGGAGGATAAACAACCCCAGAAATACCAACCGCATCACCACGACTACTAACTAAGCCCTGCACGCCATAAAGACCCAGGTCTTGCAATAAGACCTGCAAAATCCCTGCAGGCCATCAAGACCCTTCACCCTAAACCTACCAACTAAAACTAAGCCCTGCTGGCCATAAAGACCCGATCTTTGCAAGAAGGACCCGCTAACTCCTACCGTCCATAAAGACCCGCATTCCTACTTTTAAAAGCCTAAACACTTACCGTGTAAGCGGTGATGCGGTATATCCTCGCCCAACAACGCAGGCGGAAGCTCGTCTAACGGTTAAGCTAGTGAGTAGATAGTTAGTAATAAAAATCGTGCGATCAAACAGTATATAAAATCGTGCGATCAAAACGGTAGCATCCTCATTTCCACCCGCTAGTCTACAACCAATACCTTGGCGTTTCATGAGGCACCGGGTTCAATGCAACAGAAGCCCAATTGATACTATGTCACTAGGATAATCATTGCATTAGTACCACCATTACTTCTCAGGGATTGCAAGGGGGGGAAAACCCAGAAATGAGGTCAAAGCCTCAAGACCCCTCCAGCATTTCGCCCTGATCAGAACACGATCGGTCAATCACGGTCGCCCGTAACCATCCGGTGCCCCGACGAACGGCGAAGCATGGTGGATCTGAGATTAGCAAACGGGGTTCCGAGGATCCCTCTTGCTCTTGTGTTTCAAAGTGAGTTATAGGTGGTGTCCAGTCCTTAATTCATAGCCAATACCCCCCACCAGCATTTCGCCCTGATCATAACACTATCGGTGAATCACGTCGCGCCTGGTAATCATGCGGGGCCCCGAACGAACGGCGCCGCATGGTGGCTCTGCTATTAGCAACGTGGTTCCGAGGATCGCCTTTTTGCTCGGGTTTCAAATGAGTGTCTTTGCTTCACATCTGCAACTACGAGCAAACTGCAAAGTGGTAGTCCTAGGAAGTTTTCCCTAGCCTGCAACTAGGGTACTCACTCCTACTTTCCCCCGTAACTACCCGTAGATCATATTTTAGTTTGAAAAACCGTTGTGGGTTTAGCCCCCAGTTCCCAAATCTAACTGGTAAGAGGCGATCACCGGCGTTACGTATGCTCATGTCCTTTCCCGGTCCCGCTGCAATTCTGTTTGGCAACAGTACTTGGGTTAATTTAGTCCATGGTTACACTTCATCACGCCGGCTTCCGTCAATTCCTGTTTCAGAGGAGCATTGGCTTGTCTTGTATTTAAGCCTTAGATGGATTTTTTACCACCCATATTAGGACTGCATTCATCACAACCCACTCTGAAAGCCAATACTACGGACAAAGGTATATCTTCCTCAGGTACCGTTAACTTTCCATACGGCCCAATTTCCTGTCCTCATTAAGTAAGCTGGCTCTTACGCTTACATTTCTTCCCTCACCTGGGGATTCAGCGCTGGGCTTTTCCCGCTTCACACTCGCCGCTACTGAGAGAATCCCCTGGTTAGTTTCTTTTCTTCCGCTTAAATTCAGCGGGTGATATCGCTCGATTCTGGTCGCGTCATAAAGACATTGATAATGTTAGGTGTCGGTTCCTCTTGCGGCGAACAGGCCGCGCCGGCTCACGCCAGGAGCGCTTTTTCAAGCCTGAGCGCCTCGGAACCATTCGGGCGGCACCCTACCTTCACCACCGTCCCAGAGCTTTCCAGACCAGATTTACCGGTCAGAACGCTGCCGCAATTTTCGCTGGTTCTCTAGCCTCACCCCCGGACGTCAGCCCCAGCCGCGCCTCTCGGCACGGAACCCAGAACAGTTTGTGGAGGAGGTGCCGCGTTCTATGGACTCCTTTAAGGCCCGCATCTAGTGTCCTCGCTCCGCGCCCCGCTTGCACGCGCAGATTACGGATGCAGTTGCCATCGTGTCTGCGTGTTACCGCATACGGCCGAAACTTTGAAAGAAAAAAAACAACGCTGCCCAAACCCTTGTAGCTAAAAAAAAATGCAAATTCACGATGCCAAAATTGAGGGGAAAAGCTTGATGAATGTTTCACCCGCATCTTTCCTTTCTTTCTGCATGTTTCCGGAATAGTTTTTAATGAAAATGCAAGTGCCTACATGTAAAATGCAATGCGGCTAAAACATTTCTCAATCTTTTCCCCTCAGTTTTTGCTTCTCGATTTGCATTCGCTAACGTAGGCCGGGCCACGGCAGGTGAAAGTATTAACAAGGCCTATAGGAACAAAACACATGCCCTATCACGGATAAAGGCAATTGCGACTAAAACATTCATGAATCGTTTTCCCCTCCATTTTGGCATCTCTTTTTGCATTCTCTAACGTAGGCGGCCCACTGCAGGGAAAGAATAGACAAGGCCTATAGCGACCAAAACAGATGCCCTAACATAGAACGAGGCAAATCGCCTACTAAAAATTCATGAATGTATTTCCTCCCGCTCCATTTTGGTTTAAACAACGGCCTTAGTGAATGATACGCATGTCCTGATCCGGGAAAATGGTTGTCATGAAAAAAGTTTTCCAAAATGAGTTATTGTCAAAACATCTGCGTGGTAGGGTTTCATTTGTTTTTACTGATTTTGCTTGCATTGCTTTACTTTCTTTTTTCTTGAGTAAATTTGTACTGGTGGTTTCCTGATCATGAGAAAAATTCTAAACAAAGTTCCGAAAAAGGATCAGAAACCACATTGTTTTGCGTCCAGTGCCCAATGTGCACATGAAATACAAACTGTAGACCTCTAAAATGTTTTCCTAACTTTTATCTTATCCGTTTACGGATAATGTGTTCACTTTTAAACAAACCACAATCTTAGTGTCTCTTCCTGGGGAATGGAGTGTTCACTATAGGTTTTTTTTGTGTTTTTTTTAACAGAATAAAGTTGAAAAAAGTTATGTCCCAAAACAGTGTGCTGTAGTTTCGTTTTGTTATTATGAGTTTACTTATTGCTTTAACTTTTCTTTCTTGTTTCTTGAGTGACTTTGTGCTTGTGGCTTACTGATCATGAGAAAGGTCCTAAACAAACAAGAAGTTCCAAAAAGTTTCCAAAAAAAGGATCAGATAAGCCACATTGTTTCGTGCCGTGCAAAAGGTGCATAGAAAACCAAACACAACCTTAGAATTTTCCTAATGTCTCTATCCATTTACGGATAATGTGGTTTCACTATATTTTTAGCTACTTTTGGATGAAACACTAACTTTTATAACATATGGCGCAATATATCAAAGTTCGGTGCAACCTCGGCCCAATCTTGGGCGTCATCAAAGACCGACCCGGTATCCATCACAACCCTCCCGGTAAGCCATCCCCTGTAGAAAACCTTGCCTCAAGCCTGGTAGAACCCGTTCTCATGTTGCGTCTTCCCTGTCGCAAAGAGGAGATCTGAAAGCCCAATCTATATTTTGATTTAGTAGAGTAATTTTGCGGCCTACTTTTGAATGCAATAATTTAACTAAATTTGAGCAGGGGTTCGAAGTAACAACCAAAGGCTGCTAGAAATGAGAACCAGGGTTCTCGGTCTCTCTAAAGAACACGGAAATGAATGAAATTACCTCTGAAAATAAAAGGTCAGTACGTGGCGATTAGATCATCACATCTTCTAACTCTAAGGTCAATTTCGTCTACTCCATGTTGGTGATGATACATTAATGTCCAAAGAAAACCAAACCAAATAAATCAAACAAGAAAAAAGAAAAATAGCGTTTTCTTTTAACTTGTGTTAGGATTTTTAGGTCGCCGATTTCGAGAATTTTTTATGGTTTTGATGATTTAAAATGCGTAGGCTCTTACATGATGAAGCAGGCCCTTTTTGGCACAGGTCTAACTCCACACACGCTTCACACTCAAACTTGAAGAAATCGCAGTCACACCTCAACCAGATGTCCTTGGTCTAGGCAGTATTTGCAGCTGTTAGACTTATTATCTGCTTTTCTTCTTCACCAATCTTGACGAACGTGCCTTGATCTACAGGTCCCAGGATGTTGGGTCCCGCTATTGAAATTTGTACCCTGTAGTGAACCCCGCCTATCAGTCCCATGGCTATTTACTAGTGAATTTGAATGGCGAAGGGCGTTTACCTTTTTACTTTTGCTGTGCTGAACGGGTCTGGGATCGTCGAATTAGAATGATCAACAGCACTGGCTGCCAAACTTCCAGCATAATCCAGGCGTTTTACGCGGCTCATGTCACCAGAAAATAAAATTCTCGTCCACCATTTCGATTCTTCATGCTAGCGAATGATATGAACGTAATTGATCACTTCTGTCGACACGCCGCTAGGTTTTCCGGTGTATCCCCAGACAGGTGGTGGGGCTTGATTTCATGGTTCCTCTAGGTTCTACGCCATCTATACTAAAGTTTTTTGATTGTTTGTGCGGCGTCATGGAAAGCATGGTAGAAGGAGGATAGGACTGTAAAGATGCTACTGTCCTTTCATACTGTAAAGGTCAGATTGCTGTTCTGGCCTAAGTAGAATGTCTCCCTCTCCTCATCTTTGGCTAGGCGGAACGATTTGGGGCTTTTTTCATATTTTTAAGGGCTTTGCAGGCAACCCTTTCGAAGCCCACTTGATGCCACCCGTAGGTATGTTTTCCTTGTTGAGAGAATCGTTGCCAATGCGCGGAGGTATCAGATCTATCCGTAAAGATATGGTGCCACATTGTAATGATGCTCGCTACCCGCACCCCTCTTAGTAGTGTTCTCATAACTTTGTCCGGAAGCTTTTTTGTAAGATGGGTCGGAAATTGCATATTTACCCGGAGCAGACTCTGCAGGCTATATTTTGAATCCGGCTTTTGGTGGGCTTGAGTGGCATAAAAAACTTGTGAACCCCTGCTTTGAAACCCTTAACCGTATCATGGCTCATCTATTGCCATTTCTCTCGCGCAATTGTATTGTTTTGCGGCAATTTTCTAGGACGGTTTTCCCACACCAATTTTATTAACGGGGCCAATATGGCAGTGCACGCATTTGATCGTACTTTTTTTTCCTTTTTTTCTTTCTTGGCCTGTGGCCTCGGGCAAACTCGTATTCCAGTCATCTGCAATAGATAGCAAACATCTTAGCCAACTGGATATTTGCTCAAAACGTTTCCTCTTCATTGTTCTACATATCATTCATTCTGAAGGCCGGTGCCTGGACCAATAGTCACAATATTTCTAAGCTTTATTAGCCCCATGATCATGAGTATGCCGAACCAAGCTTTAATCTCTGCGTGTCCTGTTTTTCTTTGATATATAGCGTTTCATCTTTATCACGATCTCCGTTAGCTTCACTGATTACTTCATTTGTGAACTGGCTGATCAAAGTGAAAGAATGACCGGAAAGAATTTGTAGAAATATTTAAGTGCAGTCATTCTGCGTGTCTTTGAAAGCGGACCTAGGGTTCGTTTGGTTTTTGAGCTCATGAGTAGGGATTTTGTTCATATTTCGCGATCCACAACCGTCTTGACTTGTGGATAGTGGCCGTTTAGATTTGGAGGGGCCTCGCCCGGGTCATTAATCTTAGTCTGGTTCAACCAATACCTTCTTTTTTTTTGGGTCGTGGGCAGGGCTCCCCGATAGCTTGTTTATATAGCAGTTTGACACATTTTTTTTCTGGCCATTTGCTATGCAATTGTTAAGAATTGTTAGCAATTTTTTCCCTTTAAACAGTTGTGTACGTTTGCTTCTATCAACAGATCTAAGCAGAGCTGTTTGCAAAAATTTGCTACCAAATAAAAATCCTTAGCACACGATCCCCTGTCGTGGGGCCCCCTGCCACGGGGAAGTGCCGCCGGCTGTCCTAGGAGGGCGTGCGGCGGCGCGTCATCTTCTCTTCATCATAATCATCTGAAGCTAGTGCCTGGTCATTAGCACAACTAGTCATAGAAAAATGTACTAGATCTGAAAAGTCGTCATCTTTACCAAACTATCAATTTGGGCACTGTCACTTGGGGCACTATCACCGGACTGTATCACGGTCACTAACCATGGTCACTGAATTCGTCACTGCTCCGGAAGCGAAACGAAACGTTAGTTTCCAAACCTGGAATTTGACCTAAGAGCACTAGCATTTTTGGCCTGACTAGAGCTAGCACTTGCCTTAGTGTTTTTCGGCTAACTACTTGGGCGGTCTTGGGCTTGTGTTTCTAGCAAGGAGACCTTGCGGTATGACTACACCTCGGCCTTGCCTGTGGTGATTGGGCACTAGCATGTGCTCTACTCGAGACTTTGCGGTCTGACGTGCTCTACTTGGAGACTTCGCGGTCTGACGTGGTCTACTCAGAGACTGATCGGTCTCAAACTAGAAATCGGCCTTGCCTGTGGTGCTTGGCCTTCGGCACCCCTGCGCTACTCGGAGACTTAGCGATCTGACGTGCACGTGCTATAATAGGAGGCTCTTGTACCTGTGTGTGAGGAGCTGACTTGAAGTACTAGCCATCGATATTGTCATTTTGGGGCTATGGCTAAGTCTCCCTAGTCTTTTGCTTGAGGACGTGTCCTCATCGGTCCTGGAACTGTAAGTGCCTGTTTCTGAGGGCTTCTGCGATTGGCTTTCTTCTTTCCGCATGACATGCGCCGTTTTCCTCATATTCTTGGTCCTTTTTTTCTTTCTTCACAACCTTTGGTGATGCACAGGTTGCGATTCACAGCTGCTGCTGAGCGGTCCCTGCTTTCAGCTAGGCGGAGGACTACACGTTTTAGCCTTTTTTTGTTTGGGCTTCATGGGAGTTTCAGTATCTGATTCAACATTATCATCGTCTATTTTGGGCTTAGAGTGGGATGGTGATTCTTGTTCGCCCATTACTACCGGAGCTAATATCCATTGCTACAATTGATTGAGAAACCTCTCCTCCTAGTGGCAAGTCTTCTTGTCATAATAAACGGAGTTCCCTATCCGTCCTCCTGTTGCTAGTCAACAATACCTGAAAATAAAATATCATTAGGGGCTATGCAATGTGAATCCTACTTTTTTTAAACTAAAAAAAAACCCTGAAAGAGCACCCTACAAAAACCCGCGAAACCACGGGCTACACGATTAGACCGGTTAGTCACCAAACCTCAAAAGTATAACTAAAATTTTGACCAAACATTAAGAAATCCGCAAACAACCTACATACTAAGAAATATGTCCACAAGTCTATGTTTGGTTTCCTCTGGATGGGCTCCAAGATAGTGGGGATACCCTTTGTGCCGATCTTTATTTTTCTTCTGACAGGGGTCCAGAGACTCCCCTCCACACCCGAGGTGGGGGGTCCAGTTTACTCGCCGGAGACTCCAGCATGCAACAGGATAGCACTGATTACTTGGTACCAGTGGCATACTCACACGAGGACCTGAGTACATGAACCTGACATTAGCCTGTTCATCCTAAATCATCCTGCATCATGGCCGTGTTATTCCGCCGTATTTGTCTCGCAACCATGGTCCGGAGACCCCGGCCTCAGAATCGGCGATACGAGTATGGTTCCCCGCCTTTTATACGCGTGTTTTTGAGACTCTCTCTTATACCGCAACCCTATCGTATTTGTTGCAAAACCATGGTCCCATGCCCGGGCTCAAAATCCGGTTTTTTGCCCGCTTTATAGGCGGTTCGTGGGTAAATGCCCCTCTCTCTTTTTCTCCTGCGGGTAAAGCGTCTAAAAAAAAACCCCTCCTAGAGCAAATCTCGCGCTTTGGCATTCGCTCTCTCTTCCAACCATACCACTTTCCTTTTTCGCCTATCCCTTATTTTTCTCTCTCAACATCACACCTCTTATATATAGCCCGGGAGCTAGTAGACACATTTGTAACACATCTCACGTACAAAGGTTTGAGTGTTTTCAATGAGGTTTGACAGACTGACAGGAACCCCCTGAAACGCGATTCTTAAGTGACACAAGTGGTGCCTTTTAAAGAGGGGCCAAGACCAAGATTGTACAGGGGTCAAATTTTTTAAATGATCCAATCAAAGTTGAAAAGTATACAATATCATGTGTCAAACCATAAGGGTTCAGAAAATGTATAGTTTGGTATATGTACAGCCTAAAGTTGCAGAGTTAGAGGCTAAAAACAGCCAAAAATCATAAAAAGGTGGTCAATTCAGTTGTAACAGGACAGGGGTCACATGTTAAAATTTGCTTTGCTCCGATTTTGATAAAAAATGGTGCAAATATTGGTGGAGCTCATATGATTAAATAAGGAAATAGTTTTGGAGTGTCTCAAATGCTTGCTTAAGACGTAGGGGGGTAACAAGATTAATCCCCATTGAATGCAGTGGACATTAACCTTCTGTGCCCCGATATGGAAACATAAGTCATTTAGACAGGAAAACTATTCCTTATTTTAACCCTATGACTCGCACCAATAATTTGCACATTTTTATCCCATCGGAGCAACTTTAAATTTTAACCCTGTCAACTGAAACTGACCTTTTATTGCTTTTTGCTGTTTTTAGCCTATAACTCTGAAACTTTGCATTGTACATAGTACAACTATACCTTTTTCTGACTCCATTTTTTTATATGTAACACATAACATGGTGTGCTTTTTCAATAGGATTGGATCAATTTAAAAATTTGACCCTGTACAAACTTTGTTTTTGGCCCCCTCTCCTTAAGGCACCATTTGCGGCCCTTAAAAACCGTTTCAGGGGTCCCTGTCAGTCTGTCAGCATATTAATCACTCAAACCTTTTTGTACTTGAGCTGTGTTTACAAATGTGTGCTAGCTCCTGGTTTTATATATACTTCTGGTTCCCCGAACCATGCCCAAGCCGCTACAGGCCGGTTTGTTTTACCTCTTTTTTACCTCTGCTGCTCATGCTACATTTTTGTACACAACCCATGTCACGCTAACCACCCGAAAGCGTCCAGATCAACAATCCAATTTCGCATACGGCCCCTCCATTTTTAAGCTCGCTCCGGCGTAGAGCCGCTCTCGTGTCAAATCACCCACTAGTCGGAAAACACCGGTGCTGCTGGCTAAAAAAAATGTTGGCAGCAAAATCACTACCCTCTCCGCGGAAAACATCAGCCCGTGGCCTGCCTTGGCTTCCAACCAAAAATACCTTCCGCCGCGTTGGGCATGGTTTTGTGAGCAGAGAGGGTAGTGGGTCTTGCGCCACATTTTTGGATGTAGCAGACGGGCGTTTTCCCACTAGGGGTGATTTACCGAGAGCGGCTCTCCGCTGAAGAGAGCTCAAAATGGACTGGTGCCGTGTGCGAAATTTGGATTTTGATCTAGGAACGCTTTCGGTACTTACATTGGTTGTGGTACAACAATGTACTGCGCAGAGGTAAAAAAACCCCCGGCCGAGTTCGGCTGGCCTGTTCGGGCCAGACGTATATATATAATAGGGGTGGTGTGTCTGACGGGAAAGATCACCCTAGATCCCATTGGTACACTGTAGGGTGAACAATGAGCGGACCGCTTGTACTTGCCCCCGCCGAAAAGCCCGCCTGGTGCTGAGCCTGTCTCGGGACCAGAACGTATATATATAATAGG
The DNA here is from genome assembly GCA_023653785.1 of Ophioderma brevispina. Classification (NCBI taxonomy): domain Eukaryota; kingdom Metazoa; phylum Echinodermata; class Ophiuroidea; order Amphilepidida; family Ophiodermatidae; genus Ophioderma; species Ophioderma brevispina. The sequence continues at coordinate 35,943 of JAMKCH010022235.1, read as the reverse complement.
GATGGTGTGTCTGTGTGAGCGATTCAACGAGGCGATTCGGTTAAGACGTGAACAATGACCCGGTTCCTGAAAATCTTTACCACGAGATCACCCAAGATCCATAGTTACACTGTTGGGTGGAAAAATGACAAAGTCCAAGCGGACCGCTTGTACTGCCCACGAACCGGGGGGGGGCCAGAAAAGCCTCCTGTAGTTGCTGGGGCCTGGCTCGGGACCAGAACGTATAGATCTATGAGGGGCAACACCCTCATAAACGGGACCGCCTCGACCTTTGGAATCCGGTAGGGTGTATTTTGCGTTCTAAAGGAAGCACACCCCAACTCAAAAAGCACCATAACGTTCATTTTAGACTGTATTTAACCCTCAAATTTACACAAAGCTTAGCATTTAACGTAGGCGGCCTGCCGGGCCCGCCTACGTTAAATGCTAAGCCTTTGGTTGCAAATTTGAGGGTTAAAATAGTCTAAAAATGCAAATTTTACAACAAAGCTCCTTTCAGCATTTATAACGTCGCCGGGCACGCAGCGTTGTTAAAAAGCACGGCAAAAGCAACCCTAACTCTCTTACTTTGGACTGTTTTTAACCCTCAAATTTAACACCAAAGCTAGCATTTAACGTAGCCTGGCCACGGCAGCGGCTTTTCCTATAGGGCCTTGCGTGATTCTTCCTAACGCAAATATTTCCCTCACCTTTTAACCTATAGGCCTTGCGTAAACCACTGCACTGTCAAAATTGGCGGGGAAGCTTTAAACTTTGCTTACGCGTAACATTTACTCTATATAATGCCTTGTAAATCTTGCATAATTTCGCTGTTAACCAAACAGAATTTTGTTAGAATTCAATTTTGCTCTAGTTACATCTAAATGCTTCTAATTGATTTGGGGACGTTTTCCGCTCTGGGTATGCTTTTGTTTCTTCTCATTGCATCTCGCCTTTTCCCCGCAGAAGGTGCAATGTTTTCTCATTGCTCTCGGAGACGTTTTCCCGGAAAATGACGCGATGCGTCTCATTGCATCTCGGCCGTTTTTCCCGGCAGAAGATCGAACTTGGCTCAATGCGGTCTCATTGCATCTTGGCCGGTTTCCGCCGGCAGAAGATCGAACATTGGCGCAATGCGTCTCATTGCATCTGGGACGTCTTTCCGGAATGACGTGATGTTTCCCTCGTTGCATCTGGACGTCTTCCGCGAAAATGGTGCGATTGTTCGTTGGCATCTGGGACGTCTTCCGGGGAAAATGGCGCATGTTCCTCGTTGCAATCCTGGGACTCTTTCCGAGCAAAATGACGCGATGTCTCCGTTGCATCTGGGCCGTTAACCGACTTTATAACGCTCTTATTCCTGTGCCGGGAAAACGGCCGAGATGCATGAAACGCAAAATTTGGTTCTCTTCATTGCCTCTGGGCCTTACAAATAAAATAGATTGTCACTCGTTGCCTTTGTCCGTTAGTCGGCAAAACGACCCGGTCGGGGTTAGGGTTAAAGAAAGTGTCACAGATAGTCGGATTAATACAAAAATGTCCAGTTCATCGTCCAGATGATATGTGCATGTGTTGCAAACAAACACACATGCACGCATGGATATGTATATACACACACACACACCACACACACACACACACAGACTGCTTTTTACATATAAATAAACACAAAAAGAAATTATAATTTAATTTTCACCATGAATATCTTAAAATCCTGCACATAAAAATGAACCAAAATTGCAAACAGGATTACTTTCAATACTCTACTTTAAAACATGTCATTGACCAAACAGTTGCAACAAACAGTTCGTGAAATGCGCTGATAGGAACCATGCTGTTTCGATGCCATGGGACTGGAAATTTCAGCAAGGGTAGGAGTTTCAAAGCATAATGAAAGATTGTGATGGCACTTACCATCAATAGTGTGTGTCCACCATGTGCTTGCAAGCATTCAGTGCATCTGATACGCATGCTGGGTTCACTAGGTTTTGATGCTGTCTTGGGGGGAGATGTTCACTCTTCCTGTAGGGCTGCTGTGAGTGGTAAATTTGAACTTAACGGCGGAATCTGCCTGACGAAACATGTCGTCTGAGCTCATCCCACAGTGGATCAATATGAGTAACACTTAACTTTGGGCTACTTCTAGCCAATTACCTTCAATGTTGTTCCATTGTTTAGCACAGTGAAGTTGAACCATGCTGAAAGATAGCAAGACATAGAAATTCTGACGCAGCCGGCTCTAGATTTCTAGCCATAATTTGTTCGCTCGAGGCCTTTTTCCAATGAAACTGCAACGATATAAGCTGGTGGCCTCACACAAGTTTGCCGACGGGAGTCAGTAATTGCCAATTGTTATCACTAAAGTCCCTGATGTGTGAAGGACCATAAAATTGCCCAGCAAGGCGTCCCGCTTAGGGGATTAAGGTCCAGGGAGCAATCTTGCCCACCATCGGTAAACAGTTCAATGTCTGCTTGTATAGGAAATGTGTTGTATGTAAGCTGAGTTGGATAGGGCCTGGCATTGTCTTGTTGAACTTTTGACATCAGGTCCAGAAAGTATTCCATGTTAGTACATTTCACTTTGTGTCATTGGGCAACTGCTGGTCAATGACATGTTTTTAGAGTAGCGATTGAAGTAATCCTGTGATTTTGGTTCATTTGAGGGAAGGATTTGAAACATATGACCTGGTGAAAAAGAAGTTTCTTTTGTGTCCTTACTTCCAAGAACATCACCGAACTGCTTGTAGCAGATAACACAATGGAAAATCTTTGAGGACAAAAGAAACTTTCGAAGTTTTTGTGGAAGAATTCTTGTGGGTTGCAATGTAGGTCCTTGGTTGCATTACAGTTGTCTAAATTCACCTTTACTGCAACATTAATTTTAGTGAACAGATGCAGTAACGTTTGTAGTATTTTTCTTTTCATTGACAGCATATTAGGAAATATTCAATTGACAGACTTCAATGGCTTGTCTTCAGCATACGCTTGACCTTATTTCTACACAGTACAGTTTGCTCTGGACAATAACGTTGACAAAGAACAGCTGTCTGCCTTCTTCTCCATTGTAAAGAAGACACAGAGTCTGCAGTGGTAATTTGGCTACGGGTACCGTTTGCATGTTAAATTTATATTCGTGATCCCTTTTAAAGACACTATCAGTGATTATCTGGAAAAGCATTAAATATTTGGAAATTGCAGAGAATAGTGTAAAGGGAAGGATAAGTCTCTAGGAATTCTCATATGTTACTTTTTCCAACTAAAGAATTAAAGGCCACTTTCATTGATTTGCTAAATCAGGAAAATCAACAAATCATCAAAAATCAGATTTTTGCACGACTGTAACATGTACAGGTATTACATACCCTGAAAAATGATAAGACTGGTAGCAACCCAAAAAGACAAAATCGAGACATTTTAGTCATTATTGTCCGTACGGAAACTTACTGCAGCATGTAATTGCATGGAGATTTGTTTTGAACTCTGACGTTTTCTTCCTTTTCTGTGATTTTTCGGTTGGAAAAAAGTAAAACTTAATGAATTCTAAATGCTTATCCATAACTTTAAAAACAATGCCAGCCAAATTTCAAATATTTTGACTCTTGCGGAGATCACTGATAGCGTCTTTAACAAAAAAGGAAAAAAACAGCAAGGTTCAATCTGCATTGATTTATGTGTTGTGTAAGTGTCCGATTTGGACATAATAACTAAAATATCCCAATTTGTCCTTATTCGCTTTCTTCTGGTTTATTAATTGCAGGCAAAACGTTAGAAACCTAATAACTGTTACAAACCTGCATAAATCTGGATTTTAATGATTTTTCAATTTTCGATTTATCAAATCACTGATAGTGCCTTTAAGGATTTGAGTGTATTAACGCAGACCTGATTATATGTGAGAACCTGCTCCTCCCACAATCATATTTCTCAAATGTGCTTGGTCTTGCTGCAAGTCCACACTAATCATTAAGCTTAAAATTCCTGATCATGTCTCTATGTACATGTGTATTTTTTTCCAATTTGTCCTTTTTCATGCATTCTCATGCTGTGTATCAATACTTGGAAAGTGTTATATCGTCAATTATACAATACTACTAAGATGGGTGAACCAATGGCCAACCTCATCTCCCAGCACTACATCTCATCAAAATTTAGGATTTGCATCTGAAGAAGTGCCAAAACCTTAGAAACATTCTCAGTAGGGGTTCTATAACAATCAAGTGCAGATTTAAAGAACTTTGTATATTCAGAAAATTGCCTCATGTTCCTTTAAAGAGACATGAGATTTCCAGAAAGAAGCGCCCCCAATTTTTGCAATTTGGTTTTTTTTTTTTTTTTTTTTTTAGAATGCTACCAATGTATTAGATCAACCCTGAAGTGAATTAGTGAATACGCCGTTATGTAATAAAATGATGATGTAGTACTTTCTGTCGTGCACGACAGAAAGTCAAAGCGTGGTTTTCTATGGGGACGATTGCTTTAGCAGGCAAGTTCAAAACAAGGTTTGCGGTTTTCTTTTGTACTGTTGTTTAATAAACCTTCGAAATGTTCTCGTAGGTGGTCTATGACCGATCCAATGAAAATTGAGAGACATTGTTCCCAAAAATTTCCTGTCACTTTAACTTTGAACAAAAAAGAGTGTTGAGTCAAATTGCAACAAAGTCAAATTTCTCCGGTTTTATTCTTAAAAGAGAGATTATGTCTCAACAAGTTGTTGGTTTCACATTAAATATGAAAAGCTCATCAAATTAACAAAGAACTTGATGAAAAGTTGGCTTTTGCCTGTATGGCTTGGCTAATTTTAGGATCACTGATTTTAAGTTTTTGATCTAGAACATCTTTTTTGCAGCAAACCACATTGAGTGAGTTAGAACAAATCCAACTATGCCAAGAATCAGGAAAATTGAGGATTCTACATGACTTTACAAAGACAATTGGCTGGGGTCAAAGTTCTTGTCTATGAGTATGACAGTAAACTTATTTCTTGAAATTTCAAGGCTCTTCAATGTAACATTAAAAAATCGTGCTGTCTCAATTTCTTTTTTGACAGAACCCCATTTGGTAATGTATGAACAGTGTTATGAGTACTTCAAAGAATTAGTTCTTTGTAAGCCTGTAAAGGTGAGTATTGTTTATGCTTATGACTGTAAACCAAGTTAGGCATTTGCATAGTATTATAGTTCTCTGCATGTGTCACTATGCAGTCACGTCAGTGTGAGGTTTGTGGTTGGGGACCCGTATACAGGTGCGCTGATTGAAATGACAGCATTTTTTGCATGTGTGCACAAAGACTGCATATTTTATTGCATGCACGTAAAAGTGCATCAAGGACATATAACATTCCTGACATAGAAGGTCGAGAGAGTCACCTTTACTAAGATTGCTTTGAAACTATGGCAAATGAGGATAGAAATATGTCGCAAAATTGACAAAACTAAAAAATATCTAACTGCAATCACCATACATTCACAATAACTTATGATAGAATATACATTTTTGTGTCACCTGCAAGAATTTGCAGGAGGCGACACACTACCAGTCCTTAATTCTATCTGACCGTGTGACTGGCCGTGTGACTGTGTAGCCGTGTTTTCAAAGGTTAAAAGTTATCATTTGAGAAAAGACAACTGCCTACAGAAATTGGATAATAGATGCCCCTTGGGAATCTTCATATGATAATTGGTCACGGAGCAGATCCAAGGTCAAAGGTAATTATGAGGTCAAGTTATAAAAGGGGCTGAAAAATGAAATGATTTAGTACTGCTGTGGGGCACGACAGAAAGTCAAAGCGAGGTTTTCTATGGGGACGAGTGCTTTAGGCAGGCAAGTTCAAAACACAAGTTTGCGGTTTTATTTTGTACCTGTTTGTTCAATAAACCTTTGAAAATGTTCTCGGTAGGTGGTCGATGACCGATCCAAGGAAACAATTGAGGAGAACTTTGTATCCTCAAAAAATCTCCTCCTGTCCACTTTAACTTTTGACCCAAAAAGAGTGTTGGAGTCAACTGGAAACAAGTACAAATTTCTCAGGTTTTATTCTTACAAGAGGAGAGATTATGTCTTCAACAAGTTGTTTGGTTTCACAGAATATGAACAGCATCATCCAAATTAAACAAAGAACTTGATGAAAAGTTGGCTTTTGCCGTATGGGTCTTGGCTAATTTTAGGGATCACTGATTTTAAGTAATGTTATAAGACATCTTTTTGCAGCAACAACATTGAGTGAGTTAGAAAAATCCAACCATGCCAAGAATCAGGAAAATTGAGGATTCTACATGACTTTACAAAGACAGTGGCTGGGGTCAAAGTTCTTGTCTATGGAGTTTTTTTTTTTAGGTTATTTTATGACAGTAAAACCTTATTCTTGAAATATCAAGGCTCTTCAATGTAACATTAAACATCGTGATGTCCTCAATTTCTTTTTTGACAGAAGAAACACATTTTCATGTTGAACCAGTGTTATGAGTACTTCAAAGAATTAGTTCTTTGTCATGATGTAAAGGTGTGAGTATTGGTTTATGATTATTTGACATGTAAACCAAGTTAGGCATTTGCATATATTTATAGTTCTCGGAATGGGTCACTATGCAGTCAGTCAGTGGAGGTTTGGTGGTTGGACCCGTTTTTCCTAACCATGTGCGGTGACTTTGAAAGACAGCATGTTGATGTGTTGCACAAAGACGCATATTTTGATGCATGCAAGTAACGCTGCATCAAGGTTATAACATTCCTGCATTTTAGAGGTAGAGAGAGTCCTCTATAAAGATTTGCTTTGAAACTATGGCAAATTTATGAATAGAATATGTTGCAAAATTGGACCAAAAAGCTAAAAAATATCTAATTTGCCATCCATACAGTCACATTATAATATGATACCGAATATACATTTTTGTGTCACCTGCAAGAATTTGCAGGGGAGGCGACACCTTACCAGTCCTTATTCTATCTGACCGTTGTGACTGGCCGTGTGATGGGCAGTCTGTGACTGTGTGGCCGTGTTTCAAAGGTAGTAAAGTTTCTCATTTGAGAGAAAAGTCCAATTGATACAGAAATTGCATATAGAGACCTTGGGAATTCATTATGATACTTTGGCAAGGAGCAGAGCAGATACCAGTAAAAGGTCATATGAGGGTCAAGTTAAAAGGGCTGAAAACATCAAATGGCTCATTAGAGAAAAGTACAGTTGCTATGACAGGGTGTCCAGAATGATTATACCCATGATACCCAAAAGTTTTATTGTTTTCCATAGAAAATCAATAACATTAGGTAAGTGGTTAATATCCAAACTTCATTATACTGTAACCTTTCATAGGAATTTGAATAATAAAAACGGACTAACTAAAGTGAAATACACTAAAATTGTGTTGAGGTGCTGATGATTCCAGCTTTGGGCTACAGTGAAAAAAAAATGTATGTGTGTGTTATCCTTCAACTTACCAAGCCTTGTTTTGATACATTATCCTCCTTCGGCAATTCTCTTACAAGCACTTGATGACTTTTTATTGGTACATAGATAGCTATGGTCCATCTCTCTTTACCTTGAATACCACGATTAAGTACCATCATAAACGTTATGGCCATCACAGTACGTCATAAAGACCATTGGGTCGGCAGCAAAAAATTGTCAATTCAGAAAACACAAGTGCACCATAGGCGAAAATTCAATTTTTGCAACCAAAATATTAGGATATCAGATGTTTAAGTTGGTTGTGGCTCTAATATGGCAAAAAGACAGCTTTATATACATACAGAGGGTTTTAGGGCTTTTACTCTGCCAGAAAAGTACCACAAACCAAAATAGTATATAAAGGCATAATGCTTGTGTAGCCAATGAGCTTTACTGTCTAGCGAGTTTAGAACATCATCTTTTGACGTCCGTACTGGGCATGTTGGTACTCTATTTTGGTATCGAAGGAAAAAGGAGGACCACAGCTCTCTAGTGGTACCACATTCCCCCCACGTTGAGTTGTTTTAATAAACAAATTCGCGAAGGGACTACAGCATGTTGTAAAAAAGCCCCCTGCCAGGAAAGATAAATAAAAAAGTACACATACAGGTCTTTCACTTAGCCCAAAGGGTGTGAATCGTATTCTCTACACCACTTAGTGTAGTTCACTTTGGGTAGTCCGATTTTTATGATTCCAAATTCCTAATGAAAGGTTAAAGTATACTGAAGTTGGATATTAACCAACTTACCTATGTTATGATTTTCTAATGGAAAAAAAAATATATTTTGGGTATCGATGGGTCCTAATCATTCTGGGACACCCTAGAATGAGTCATAGATGTCCCCTTGAGATGTGGCCTTGTTCAGGAAGTACAAGTCCAATTGCTGCAGAGAACTGTGTCATAAATGCCTTCATAATGAGGTCAAAGGTCACATATCAAGGTTCATATACCAAGGCAAGTCCCACACCAAAGTCAAAGGTTATGAGGTCAAGTTATAAAATGGCTAAAACATCAATTGAACATAATTTTGCAAGGTTGAGTCCTAATTGCAACAACTTGGGGCATACATCAAAAGGGGAACTTCATATGATAATAAGGTAAAGGGTCCTGCAAGATGTCAAAGGTCCTGAGGTTATTACACAGGAGTGAAGGAAAGGTGGGACCGTGAACGCAGGCGACACTTGTGGTCGCGAACCCTTGGTTTGTTCTTTCCTAGGCATAAAATTTAGAATGTATACAAAGTATAGTATATAATACAAGTTTAGATTTGTACCATGCACCTGGTCTCCCTGTAGGTTTCACATCTCAATTAAACTGTCTGTAAAATACTATCATGTACAAACACAAACACCATCAAGAAACTCTATTTCGTCGCTATCAAGTGACTGGTACCTTAAATATTAGCTTTTCTCAGAAGATATTCTGTCAGCTTGCCAAGCATGGAATTACAAGGGGTTGACCAGCTCCGTGAGAAATCCGCACCTGACAATATCACCCGCCCAGCAGGACTATTTGCATAGAAGCACCCGCCATTTTTCCCTGCATGACGAGATTGTATTCGGCCTGAAAAAGTTAAATAAAGTGATGGAAACTTCTTGATGTACATATGCTCCTTTTATCAGAACCCTAACAATGAATTCTAGCTGAAAATTGCAGCCATTTTAGGCATATCCAAGCTTTTTTGTGAGGGGTCACTTATTAGGTATATTGGCCTGGCCCACTGTCACTATTTTAACAATGCCTGGCAGTAGGGATGTGGGGGGGGGGGTATTAAGGTTTTTAACATCTACAGGCACTTACCGCACTAATAAAAGACAGAACCAGACAGATCAAACATTGCATACATGGACATTGTACATTAAAGCACTCTTAGCTTCAATGTACAATGTATTACTGAAATATCCAAACAAATAACCACTTCTATCAGAAGTGGACCCCAAAAAAAAGGTTTGCTCCAAGTTTCCACATAATAATAATGTCCTTTAAACAATGTTTAATCAGCTACTGATCTGGACTAATTGTCCCCTATTTTATATCTCCACAAGGGAGCATCAACTCATTCACTCTACACACAACAGCAGGTGGACACCTATGTCTGAAGAAAACAATATATTTGGCTGAATTCTTACCCATGCTTTCATTTTTTTTTCTTTGTGTGTTTTAATTTGAGCATCATAAATGTATGTTTCCGATAAACATTTCCATCTTATTTTTTGTTTCTATCTTAAGAACCGAATGGATGTGAATCAATTCAGCCTAATCAGGTGAAACTTAGCACAGCACTATGTCTGAATCCAATATTTTCAAACATATTAAAACTCTACAAATATGTCTTTACTCCTATGGTGAGGCTAGATGTATCTATGTCATAGGCAGGTATGCCTGAGACTCCACCCCCATCTGAAGGTGAGCAGAAATAATGATGGCATGTATTGGCAAAGTTTCTGGTGAGGCAATGCCAGCATAAGTACCATGTCACATCAGAAAAGGCTAGTCAGATAATGATCTCAATATCAATTTGTACAGTTTTTTGGTGCGCTATATATCTTTAAAATTCCAGGAAACCAGTACCCTAATAACACCCACCTTCAAATTTCCAAACAAAATTGTCAGAATTAGATTTCCAATTAGTTCAAAATTATAAACTAATTGGCAATATAGTCTGGGGACTTGACAGCCCTATTTGGCTTACTTTCCGGTACTCTTCCACATTATATTCATGTATTCAATTACTTATTTATTATATGCAATATGTTTATACCAAAGTATGATTGTGGATAAAATACATATGGTTAATGTGTGTATTAGAATTGAGATGGAAGTTTCTAACTTTGGAATAACCATAATGTTTAAGGTCCCAGGAAATGCTTATAGAATTGGATGTGGTTTGTATCAAGTCTACACGGAGGGGCGAGAAGCATTCAATATTTGGGTTGGTGATGTCATCATTAGTGACTATTGATTTTCAGAGAGTAATAGAAATTCCAGGTGACTTGTTGAATCTATTCCTGGCACTGACTGAAAATCATGTTTCACTAATGATGTCACTGGTAGTGTATTCTTTTTGTGGCCCTGCTTATTGGAATTGAATGAAGATGGGAGTAGGTTTACATCTCATTCCTGGGGACCTTTAAAGGTGTCAGACACCTCCCTTTTTATTGTCCCTGACTCGTATTTAGAACTGCACCTTTCTTATTCAAATGAGTAGTCAAAGGCCCACCCTTCAGAAGATGTTGAGACTTTTCTAGATGACATGTGATCAGGGTAACATTGCACTAAAATGTGCAGGGGTCCATGGACCAACTCATACGCCACTATGGAACATTTTTTGGGTCCAGAGATATGTGGGAGGTGCCATTGAATGTTTTAATTGTGTGATTGTGTAATGCATAACATGCATATTGTCATATTTTATAGACAACCCAAGCAACCGTTTGTACAAAAAAAAAGAGTCCATTCTGTAGGAACTAACTACCCAGTAAATACCTTTCTAAAGTTGCCTCTGGAAGACGACTTTTTGAACCAATACCCACCCTAACTCATAGGACTACTCAGGAACCAAGAAAAGGGTCCCTTTGATAGGAATACCTTATCCCATGACACCCCAAAGTTTTTTTCCCCCCAAAAGCAAAGTGACATGTATTTTGGATCATAAAGCTTGTGTCCCTATGTTGAGATTAAGTCCAGATTTGTGAAAGGGCCATCGTGTAGGACTAACCAAATAACTGACCCTTCTCTCAAAGAAATTTGAAAAGTTAAAGTTAATGCTTGCATCAGAGCTAAAGGTCGCAAAATCTGGCGGACTTACCACAACTATTTCCGATGATAAATATGAGAGAGTATGAAGGCATATTTGGGAATGTTCTCATCCCTTAAAGGGTGCTTGTTCCTATTATGTCTTATTGTTGTTCTCTACTTGAATGAAGAGCCTTGGCACTCGCCTGTACACCCCTCAAGTACCGGGGGGGGGGGGGGTGGGAAACAAGCTTGCGGTTTTTTGATGGTAAATCTAATCCATATTTCAAAGCCTATTAATACTGTGCTAATATGGATTGTTAACCATTAAAATGGTGTTTTTTTTGTTTATATCTTTGGTAAGAATTGATTTGGAGGGCTCAAATTTAAGGAATGACAATGATAAAAATACAGCCTTTCATTTGATATTAAAAATAGTATTACTTCAAGTAAATCAAGGACCCCCAAGACAATTTGAACATGCACCGTTAAAGTTATGATTAACATTAACTGAACAAATTGAGGATGATTTCCATTGTGCCTTGCCTTGGGCAAACCTTATGCCATAACTTCTGTTCTAGAATTTAGAATATTTATGCCAAGGTGTGCCTCCTTGGGTCTGATTGGGTTCATAGTAACCGCTGTTCCACACAAAATGTAGGTACTTCACAAGTTTCTAATAAAACAAGAGTCACTCAAGCCTGAAGTGCTACCCTGGGTCTATTATATTGTGAAGGGGGGGGGGGTGAGATAAACCTTTTAACCATAACTTCTGTTCAAGAATAAATATGCTTCCTAACTTGGTGAAGGAATATCTACTCAATAAAATTAAGATCACATGTAGGCCCAGGGGTGCATTCTTGGTTCTGTTACAAAGTTGGGCCAATACAGCATTTGGCTTTAAAATCTAATTCTACATCAGTTCCACAAATAAAAATACTATAGGTACAGCATCATTATATGCTCTGGTTAACGGTCATCTGTGCCCCTTCTCTGGGTCTCTTAAGGCCGACTCAAGATTCCTGATGAGGGCGCCCCCAATTTCCAAAAAAAAAACGTGTTTTTTTTGTCAATGGACATAATGCTTGTCCCCATATACTAATCACTGGTTGAAATTGCTAAGCTTAATCGAATTCCTTCATATAGAAATCACAACTTGTTATAAATTCCGGATCCGAATTTTGTTATACCATAATCCTATGGGACGTTGTACTACACATAAAATGTTTACTACTGCATCAAACGAAAACTCCGATTCATCTCAAATTTCGGAATTGGTCATTTTTTTATAGGTTAACTAACTATCTTTAGTTCCTAGTTGACTATTTTTTCCTTATTTACACAAAAAATTAATATTTCGAAATCTCTGAGTCAGACTTTTAGGGGTGAAGAACTACCTTGATTACCTACAACCCCCGCAGTCTGTCCATATCATACCACAATTGACAGCTCACCTTTTTTTGGTGTCCGTTTGTAAGTCGTAACTGAAAACTCTCACTTGCTTTGCAGTGGCTGAATATGACAAACCAAGGAACCTGTGGAGGTAACTGAACAGGTGATTACAACAGCAAATTGGGGAGGATGAAAGGTGGAAGAGCTTCCCCAAGGTATAGTTGCTTTCATATGTTTACAAGGGGATATAAGGGGTCAGAAATGCTCAGGGGGCACTTTTCACAAAGACTTGTGATCGATTGTAAGTTTGATTTACCAAGCGTAACTCGATCATGAAATTTGAACTTACAAAGCACTTGAATGAGTCGCTTGATACTCAAACTTACAATCTATTGTAAGTCGTTGTGAAAGGGCCCCAGCGTCATTATTATCCCCCTGGCTTGAAGCAGAGGGGGTATTGCAAGAGTGCGCATGTCCGTAATTACTGTATGTATGTATGTAGTATGTATTATGTTTTAGGTATGTGTGTTCCAGTTTGGTTTAGGTTTCGTTTTTCCCTTCTCTTTTCGCGTCCCTTTCGAAACGTTTTAAGTCCGATTTAAAACCAGACTTGGGTTGAGGTGCAATAGGGTTTCCTCCATATGTTTGGAATGATGTCAAAAGTCATGGACCAAGGTCAAAGGTCAACTGAGGTCATGTTCCAGTTTGGTTAGTTTTTCTGGTCGTCTTTGAAAAGTTTAAGTCCGATTACAACCTAACTTGGGTCGAAGGTGCAATACGGGTTCCTTCATATGTTGTTGAGGTCAAAGGTCACATACCAAGGTCAAAGGTCAACTGTGCCAACTAACCACCTTGTGTATACTGCCATCTTGCCAGGGAGATCGCGCAAGTTTACTTGCTGTATTTTTTTAAATTTTGAAATGTTCAAAATGCTTAATCCTCCAAATATGCATGAAGCAAACTTGCTCATTGATCCTGGAGGAGTGAGTCATATGGGGAGTTTGAATCATTTTGTGTTGACTGCATGCAGGCTGGCACATATACCTCTTGTTACTTTGGTATGCGAGTCTGTGTGTATGTCTGTTGTAAAAATGTTAACCCTGCACATATATTCTTGTACATGCATTATTAAAGGGATATAGTCCAGGCTACAGATACATTGATAACTAATATCAACCTTGTTTTATATATGTTTTTCAATGGTTTCTAGACCAGTTTTTTATGCTGATTCTGAATCCGATGGATGCCAGACGGTAAACCTTGAGCATTTTTGTAGAAACGCAAAAAAGCAAAAATGGCCACCAAAACACAAGGCATTCATATGTTGTTCACTCAAGTTTTAATTTTCAGCCTGCCCTGTTAAAACATTCATTATGACCAAATTAACATAAGATTCTGTAACCACGCAATCAATTCAATTCAATATGGAGGCCTATAAAGTGTCTGATCGTGATCTACTTTTGATTGCAGTTTGGTAATTTGGTATCTATCCTAGTGTTTTGACAGTAAAGAAATTAATTAAAACCATAAGAAATATTTTTTAAAAATGTGATTAGAAATTCCTTCACTGTAGCAACCAAGATGGCTTCCGATACTCTAAAATGGCTATAATTGATAAATGTGTCTAATTTAGTACTGGAATGTTTGTGTAAGTCAATCAGATCAGTTTACATATCATTAGGTAATCAGAGCAATCTATATATGCAAGATTTCATCCAAGATGGGTATCCAATATGGCTGGAAATGACACACACTTAGCGGCGAAAAATCTGATCACTAATAGTCTAGAGATATGTGTCTCTTTGGATTTGGTAGGTTTTAGGTGTCCATTGGCATCCATATTGATATATTTGATGAATAACAACTCAATGACACTTAAGATAGCCTTACTAGGGTTTTTGGTAGTGATAATCCAATCAAAAACCACAACAAATATATATTTAGCCTACAGCCTGAATGAATTACTGGCCTTTACTGACTGACATTTGTAGCCATATTGAATGCCATCTTGCAGATATCAATCACTTTGATCATGTTATGATATCTTAAAGGTGCTTGTTCCGATTGCCTCTGGGACCCCCCTGATTTAACCGGAAGTAGTATAAATTTTGATATCAGATGAAAGGCCATATTTTTCGCATTATCGTCCTGAAATTTAAGCTTCCAAATCCACTTCTTTGCAAAGATATAAACAAAAAACTGTCGTTTTAGTGGTTAACCATCAATATTAGCACAGTAATGAATAGGGCCTTGCAATGTACATTATCGCGTCTATTATCAAAACCGCAAGTTCGTTTCCCACGATACTTGATGGTAAGTGTATGCAGGTGCCAGGCTCATATCAAGTGGAGAACAAGATACACATAAATCGGAACACCCACCTTTAACTGCTCTGAATGAGTTATAGTGATAAACACAAACATTACAGTTCTTGGCTATATGCAGTCAGTCTGCAGCGTTAATGCTTCAGTACACATTTCGTCGATTTTCTAACCCGATACAATCGCGATCGTAGTATGTCAGCTCTGTTCGAGACAGAAGTCCGGGCCGCTATACAACATAGTTTTTTAACCCAAAATCTTCCCATATTAGCCGGTGCGAAGGAAGATGGCAAGGCATGAGATTTCTGTGTATTTTACGAATACGTTCATACCGAAACAAAAAAAAATTTTTTTGACTAATTTCATTTTTTAGTGATTTTAGGTCGGCATTTTATACATTGTTATTGTTTTTCAAACTTTAAAAGTAACCAGTTCTTTAACCATTCGCTTTACCGGGCAAGACTCTGAACCAATAACTACGGAAGGCCATTTTTGTTGCAAGTATAGTTTCAGCTTTCATTTCATATCTAAATGAACGGACCAGTTGATTTTTCTGGCCAGAAAACTGTTTGCGTTTAAACGGAATTCAGGTAAAATTTTTCTTGAGACTATGGAGGTACCTCATTATGAAACCAATGCCGCAAATCTGTAGCATTTTAATTCGTGCAACCTCGTTTTGTGTGCAATATCCCATCCGTGGTTACGTGCCTCAAGGAACCATTTCTTACAATCGTTTGAGTGAAAACGTAAAGGAGACAATGGCATTGCTGAATACAATTCGTGTGAGACTGAAGTCCATACTCTGTCCTGCAACAAAACCGACATTCATACGTGAACCAACATTACATTATAAAACTTTGTTTTATTTTCATTCGCTTGAACCGGCAAAGCTGTAGTTTATTAGTTGACCCCCAAGATTTATGTCAATAATACTGTACATTATCACTTTATGTCACTTTATTAAGGGCTGGTAGTCCCACGTTTTAAAAATCCATTTAAATCAGGCGGTATTTTTTAAATTTTGTGTGCCATTTTCCGTTACCGTTTCGCATGTTTGAACCATATATTAATGTCATTTATTGATGTTTTATCTCTATTAAAGTTCTGACTCAGAGATTTCGAAATATATTATTTTTGTGTAATAATGAAAAATCGTCAAATAAACTAAAGATATAACCTAAAATGCAATCCGAAATTTGAGATGAATCGGATTTTTCGTTTTTATGCATTAAACCATTATGTGTAGTATTACTCCAAGATACTGGTGTATAACAAAAATTCCGGATCCCGGAATTTTTAAACAAATTTGTGATTTTCTATATGAAGGAATTCGATTAAGCTAGCAATTTAACACAGTGATTAGTATATGGGACAAGCATATGTTACATGTAACAAACCAATTTTTTTGGAAATTGAGGGGCGCCCTCCTCAGAATCTCTGAGTCCCGGCTTTAAGTCTAGTCCAAACAATATATGGGATCATCAAAAAACAGCATAATTATATCATCTCCCATGTAAATTATAGTTTTCTTTCTTTGACGAAACGTTTTGTCCCGTTGGTCGAATTGAAACTCCAGCCATTTTATTCAGGGTTAGAAAGGCAAAACGACTTGCCCAATCGCTGCATACTGACTGTATGTAGTAATGGATTTTGTCCATTTTGGAGCCAAATCTTGAATGGTTAAGTGATTTGATTATCAAATTCTTGAAAGTTATCTCAATGGTCTCAATCAACATATCGATTACGACAGCATAACGTATATACATGTATACCAAGTTACCATTCTAACGGTCCAAGAAAGTAATAAATATAAGATGTTTAATTGTTTGGCAGCCATATTGAATTTCTATTAGGTGGTATTGAATCCTATGTAATTGGTCACAATGGTTGTTTTAACTGGACAGGCAAAATAAATTACGAGTTTTGAGCAATTAACAGATGAGTTTTTTAGTGTTTTGGTTGCCATTTTGGATGTGTTGCGTTCGTCCTAATGCTCAAGGTTGTTTCATCTGGCATCCTCGATTTCGGATCCAAGCGAAAAACTGGTTCTATGAAACCGTGAAAAACACATATACAATAATATATGACTAGATTGAACCATAGTGGGAAAATTTAATAATCCAATTAGTCTATAATGCACCTTTCTTAATATGCTAATTAATTAATTTCATAGCTTTTGTTAGCTAATGATATTATCTCTCATTTTGCAATAAAGTAATTTCACTTCTTTGACGGAATAAAGCGCAAACAAAAAGATACTTAAGGCGAACAAATTTCGCCCAACGTAAAAGTCTATGTTTTATGACTAGAAAGTCGCCCTGCGTAGGATATATGATATATATATATATATACTATATCTAAACTGTAGTGTTACATTGTAGAAGTAACTCAAGGTAGAGCAGATATCACCGCTAATATTATTATTTAATGTAAACCTTTATTGCGCTACATCATTCACGTCTTCACACTCTCATGTCAACTTCTCCAATCCTCGATCAACACAGTTCTATTAAACAACATTACCCTTTAACTATTGTTGAAAGAGTATCGTAGAAAGCTCTAATATCAAAAGAGAGACCTCCTTCCCAATTCCACAACACAGGTTAACAAAGGGATTCTTACTTTTGCCACCGCACAATCCAACAGTCACATCTTGGAAAGTGTTAAGGATCTATCCACATGCTCACAGCCAGCGAAAAACTTCTCTCGCATTCTGAAAAATACTATCTAATCATGAGCAAACTCAAACTCCAACCTCAAGAAAATTTTACAGAGCCCGCCCTAACCCTAACCAAAAAGGTGGTAGTACCAATGTATGATAAAAACAATTGTGGCACGGTAAGCATATCGTTTGAATGCTCCGTAGTGTTACTTTCAATAACAACAAATGTTTTGAAATAAGATATCCAATGAATTGCTCAAAAGCAAAATCTCATTTATGTAATACATTTACTGGGATGTAAGAACACTACATTGGCCAAACTGGTGATCAGCTTAATTCTCGACGAGTTCATAAGCAACAAATAAGGGAGCCCAGTACCCGTCAAATTAAACTCAGCCAACCTATTGACGAGTGTGCACTCAATCATGGGACGCTGCCCAAATTCACCGTCGCACCCCTTTACAAGGTGAAAGCAGATCAACAAAATAAATTTAGCGGCGGAAAATCCTTCTTATTTCTGTCTCAAACTGCTCTTAACATGGGTATTTAATTTGTATTTACTTTGTCTCATTATGTCTTCTAACACCTGTTAAGTTATATGCGTATTCCACTCTCAGCGTAACTTATTACGCGTTGGTATCAGGCGTACGCATAAACGTTTCCGTACGCACACCAACGCATACGTTTTCTTTTTTTAAATGTTTCCTTTTTGAATAAAAGGAGACACTCTGCACCTGAGGATATTTATAAATTGAAACTGCAGTTTTGCACGAAAAAAGTCCGTGTGACTGTCATTCTCTCTGTTCTACTTTATACTATATATAGATATATATATATATATATATATATATATACCATGTGAAACAGAGTGTCCTCTTGAAAGGAATTTATAGCATCAGCCCAGAGGTTTTGGTTAGACAACCGATACCAATACCTGAACACGGAAAATGTCGAGAAATATAACTTTTGCAAATATGAAAGTCTGCCGGGGACCCGTTTTTGCGTGTAGCCCTAGAGAGGGTAAAGTTACTATGGGGGTCAATGTTTAACTGCTCTAAATCTAATATAATATAGCTCAAATTTTCCTTAGGTAAGTCAGGATAAAAAAGTCAATTGGGTCACACGCTTGTGGTGCTTCCTTTCCAATATTTGGGAAATAGCTAAAGGTCCTTTGTTTTTTCAGAAAGGTCACCCGTTGCAATACCCAATTTGTTTTAAAAATAGTTTTTTTAAATGTTTAATGTACTGAATCAAATATGAATGCCTTTTGCCCCTTTCGGCTTCCTTGTTGTTATAAAGGAAGGGGTAAAAAATTCCTTGTAGGACTCTATGGGGACGGGACTTTACCCCTCCCTATGAAAGGAACCAACCCTAGGCAAATAAAAACATATTTTGAATCAATATCATTAACTATGTTTTTTTTTTTTTAAAAAAAAAAAATCTCCCCCCCCTCCCCCGTTTTATGGGAGGGGGGGGGGGGGGGGGTTTTTTTTGTGTCTTTTTTTTTTTAGTTTTTTTGTTTTTTTTTTTTTTCTTTCCCTAACTTTTTTCCTCCCTGCCCTCTTTTTGTCTTCCCCTGTTGCCTTTCTTGCCTCCCCCCTGCCTTTTCGCCTCTTTTCCCCCCCTCTCCTCACAGAGGGTTTTTTTTTTTTTTTTTTGGGGCGGGGGGGGTTCTTTTGGGGGAGGGTTTTGGGGGTATTATTTTTTTTTTATTTTGTGTTTTCCTTTTCCCTGCCTCCCCCCCCCCATTTTCGCACCCCTTTCCTTTTTTCCTCCTTTATCCCCCTCCCACCTCCCATTTTTGCCTCTCTCTTTCCCTTTTTTGTCCCTTCCCCTCTTTTGACCCCCTAGTAACTTGACCCCTCTCCTGGGGCTACCCACAAGGGCTCCGGCAGACTTTCCAATAGTGTTCAAAAGTTATGATTTTTAAATTTGAATATTGTAATTACATTTTTAAGTTAATTTAGGAAATTGTTTGATCAAAGCTTTCTGGGCTGACGGTCTATCATGTCTCACTAGAGGCATAATTTACCAAGCCACTGTGACAAGACAGGACACATGGGGATAGAAACTTATAATCGGCTCACAGAAACAGCTTTAAGAAGTCGCGATATGCCGGACATACTTCAAGCTCAAACATAAACAACATAGGAACTCGACAACTCCTTAGTTAGTGAATATATCTGGAAATTAAAGACAAAATGGTACCTTATTCTAGTAAAGTTGAAAATTGTAAGCAAAGAGAACCGTACTCAACACTCAACTTCGAGGCAAAAATGGGCAACCTGTGCACAAAAGAAATATTTCATCATTTTCAAACCAATAGTCTTCCCTTACAAAAGGAAGAACTTGTGAGTGCTTTTGTCGGCCATAGACGGGAAACTTTACTGTGTAATCACAATAATTCACAATTGATTTGATTTCCAGAAGTCACCAATTGACTCCCTTAATTGACTATTCTTTTTTGGATTACCTTTAGAGCTGTAGTATTATAAAGTATTATGGTACTATTATGGATCAAGTCTACATGTACTATGTCTTGTTTTCAATTGTATTTAGATAATCCTTTTTTTCACTTGTTTATCAGTCCTGTTCATGATATCCACTGGTATGTGTAAGGTAATTTTATCTCATTCCTGCATTTGGTCTCTGAGGAGTGAGGCCTTCGGCCCTTACTAAACTACTGTAAGACAAAAGTATAATATTTCATGAGTCCCTTAAACCAATATACTGCTCCCTTAAATGGTTAGCACTTTTCCTATTGGATGGTTTTAACCTAACTTGGATTATGAACTATATATATATATATATAACAATAAATACATAGGTCACTTAGGTCTGTAGCCTGAACTAATAACAGCGATTTGTCTGATCTGAAAACCATCGAAAAAGGTAATTAGGAATGTTCTGTTGATTCCCGTTTGCTTCCCAACAGAAGAATCAGCTGCACATCAAGAGCTACGTCAACTGATAACTTCACAGCTAAATGGAGAAGCGATTGAGATCTGGTTGCGGTCCTCCTTAAGTGAGCAGATTGTTTAATGATTGAAGCAATTACAGGAAAGAAATGACACTGGTAGATGGTGGTATGATGGTGGTAGAGCTGCAGGAACTCGCCTACTGCCAGGTCTAAGAAAAAGTAATCAATCAGCAAGCTGGCCATTTTGGTAGAACGTACAGCCAACACAATTGTGCAATGCATTCCTGTTTACAAGGTCGGTTTTGTTGTGTCTTTTCTCCACTGCAAAGGCCCCTTAAATACTACCTTTGGACATTTTCTTTGAATGACTGGAGTTAAAATTTAGCTGCATTCCTGATCAATTGCTTGTTTCCCATGTCTCATAGACCACCCTGCTGTACAGAAAATAACAAAATTACAATTTCTTCAGACAAATTTGCATGTAGATTAGTAGGGTACATGAATTGCTTTAGGACAACGGTTCAGATTGATTGGATCTTTCTTTGTTTGTTACAAACATCTGTTAGGAATTATTTGTAAATGGTGTGTAGAGATTCAGCTGAAATTTCAGAGACAATATAAGACATTACAGGAATTGCCAACAGTGCAATATTTGCCCCCCCCCTTCAAATTTTCCTTTTATTCCCATGGCTAAAAAGCAGGGGATTTGCGAGAGCGCATATATATGTATGTGCCATCCAGCTTGGTTAGGTTTTCGTTTTTCAGTCGTCTTTTGAAAAGTTAGTCCGATTTCAGGTGCAATAGGGGTTCGATCATATGTGGATGATGTCAAAGGTCATGACCAAGGTCACAGGTCATCTGAGGTCATGTACCATCCTACTACCATCTTGCCAAGGGGAGATGCAAGTTTACTTGCTTTTTTTTTTTCCTTTAAAATTAATTGTTGGGGTTAGGTCATAAATTAAAAAGTTTCCAGATAAATTAATTTGGGGGGGGGAGTGTTACATATAGAACTTTTCCCCCGGCTTATATTGAGTATATGAATTTAATATGACATAAAATATAAGTGATATATTTTTCGTTTTGTAGCCCCATGTATTTTAAGCTGTGGAAGCCAGCTTCCGTCCATAGAACTGACAGTATATAACAATTCACATGTTCCTGTTAGTTGGCATGTTTGAAAAGAGTGGCCTTCCAACTGCATACACAGTTACTGTGAAACAGTATGTATTATAAATCAAAAATTTGGGAGATTTGCCAGCACCAAGATTCTACCAAATTTCAGCATCAAATTTAATATAGTTGAAAATGTCTCCAAAAAGCTCATTTTGCAAATACATGTTAAAAAAGATGATAGCTGTAATGACTATAAGCATCCTTGAATCAAACAACTAGATTATATATAGTAATACTAGTGCTGGGACGTGTACACATTTAAATGTGGATTGTAAATAAATGAGGGGCACAGACGGTATCTGTATCAAGCCGGACTTGCTTTGAATCTATTTTGATCTGCTTGGTGAGAGAGAGAGAGAGAATTTTCCTAACTTGGAAAATCCTCTGTTGACAACTTGACACTAAATGTCTGACATGCTATGCTTTATTCCGTAAACCCTTTAAAGCTGGGGGAGGGAGGAAAAAAAAAAAAACCTGTATCTTGGTTTTAGTTAAACGGTTGAAGGCCTTTATTTTACTCAGTGTTCAAAACTATGAACCCGACAACATTTTCTTGGTTATATACCAGTGTTCAAACTGAACAATTAAATTTTACTTGGGTATATCACCTTGTATAGGAGGAAAACTCCCTCCTACTTTTACAAACATTTATTTCTTTCGAGTGTTAATAGAAACTAACTGCTTCTACACATTACACATACACTGTCATAATGTCACTACTGCCCTTACTTGGGACTAAGTCTCCTTCTCTTTGGAAACCAAATTGCTATTAATCTTTGTGACATTACTCTGGGCCTCTATCCTGATTCCATCAGCTGCGAGTCCTCCCTTGGACCCTTGTCCATGAACAGCCAAGCTTGCTGTTCATCATTCTTGGCCCGTAGGCCAAATAATAATAATAGCAGAGATTTATATAGCGCCTTATGCTATTGGCCTCTAAGCGCTTTCACAAATGGCCGCTGATCACTGTGGCCCAACCATACCATAAACCATGTAGCATCATTTCAAGGGATGCAGCAGATCGGGATCAGCGCTTTCCCTTATCAGCAAACATACATCGAGATAACCATCGCAGGCAGGACCGGCTTCCCAAATATCGCATGGGTAAATCGAGACAACCAAGCGGTTAATTTCTTGTCCAGGGAAATTACAAGACAGCTGAATCTCACAGGGCTCGAACGCACGCCTATACACATGGATGAGCAATACACTGGAGTCAAGCGCTTACATGATTGAGCTACCTTGTCCGCTAATGATGCATGTGATTGGTCGGTCTGATTGGATGGTCGATTGCCAATCGCGTGCTCGCCTTAACTGGGCAATCGTTCATCATTTTCATCATTTGGCCTACGGGCAAGCTTGGCTGTTCATGGATAAGGGTCCAAGTGAGGACTCGCAGCTGATTGAATCAGGATAGCGGCCCCGAGTAATGTCACAAAGATTAAAAGTAATTTTAAAGTTTCCCAAGCGAGGGAGACTTGGTACCAAGAAAGAAGGGCAGTAGTGTATACCAGAATTGCTCAGAATAATCTTTGTTTGGGTCATAGTGTGTTCTGGAACAAGCAGTCAAAGTTTAGTTGAATTTTATGGGCATATGGACTACCACTATGCAACAGGTGTTTCTGTAACCTGACCCATCTGACACTTTTTTTGGAGGGCGAGTTGGTGTGGCGGTCGAGTAGCTCACCTTTCACCAATGCGGCCCGGGTTCGATTCCCGGTCGAGTCAGTGTCATATGTGAATTTGGTTGCCGATCCATTCTCGTCCTCGCAGGTTTTCTCCGAGCACTTCGGTTTCCTCCTGCATCTAAAATTGGACTTCTTCCCATAAATCTTTCCCCGCTGTTCTGGAGGCATCCATTGAATTTAATGCACATAGCAATATTGGGTTCTGCCTGGTGAATGCCGAATATTATAAATAAATAGGTGAATCATCTACTGATTGGTGAAATCACAAAAATCACTGCTGAATGGCTTCTAACTGAAGCTAAACTACCAGTGATAGTCACTTTTAGGGTCTGTTGGATAATTCATAAGGCAGTCACTTCACCTATTAAGCATTTGAAGTAGACATTGCATCAAAATGCTCATAACATCCAAACCAAACATCCTTGAGCTCTAAGATTTCACAGGGTCACGCTAAATGAGAAAATAGGTAGCTTTCTTCAGATACCAAAATTTTGACCACTTCTGGGGTCCCTGGGGACGAGGCTATTAGCAATCGGACCATGGACCTTTAATATTGGATTAAAAAATGTTTGTCACATTAAGTTATCGGGTTGTGGCAAGTTTATACAAAGGTCAAAATTTTAAAATGTCTTAAAACATGTACATGTACCAACAAATAGAGTACATCATCAGGATTAAAACAAGGTATAATTTGCCCTATCTGAACCTTACAGGTTAAGTCCAATACGTGGATCCTGGGTTTCCTACCGGAAATCATTTTTTACCGAAATTCCTATGCATTGTGGGATAGGAATGCACCAACGATGTACGAGTAGATAAAATAAATAGCGCATATATATTCTATGGTGTTTTGTGTCATACGGTCATTTTTCTGTCATAACTCTGCAAAAACCGTTTGCTGTACATAAATTTTACCAGTAACTAGTACTCTTTGATTGCCTTGTATTTTTTTGCGCCATAGTTTAAAGGAGGTGCACTGGCCGTGAGCGTGCATGGAGTGATGCATATCTACTCGTACATCGTTGATGCATTGTGGGATAGAAATTTTCGGTAAAAAATGATTTCCGGTAGGAAACCCAGGATCCACGTATTGATCATATGGAATGATACAATTTGCATCAAAATAATTCCAAAGCCCCAGTCATACCAAATAGATTGTTTCTACCCATTACACTTCAGAATGCTCCTTATGGGGTAATAATTATGCCCCCCCCACCCATAGACCATGTACAGCCTGTTATGTTTTGTACTGTAACTATGAGCTATGGATCGTACATATTGCAACACATTCATCGTTAAAGGTGGGTGTTGTAATCGTCTTTGGGACCCCCCAATTTACCCGGAAGTAGTATCGATTTTGATATCAGATGAAAGGCCATATTTTTCTCATTGTCGTCCTGAAATTTGAGCCCTCAAATCCATTTTAATTCCAAGATATAAACAAAAAATGTTGTATTTATGGTTAACTACCAATATATAGCACAGTATTGAATATCTCTCTAACGGCCGCAGCCGAGATGCTGTTCACCATGTAGCGCCAAAATGTCCCCGTTTGTCATTAAGTTGGGGATATCAGATGGATCCTGCTGGATGTCTCGAGCAATCACATCAATGTAGTTGAGCCCGATTTTAGTATTTTGGGTCAAATTTACGCTGTTTTTCAGGATTTTTTTGCCAAATTCAGGATTTTTTTCTTGAAATTCAATCACAGCCCTGCAAATATGATTGAATCTTAATGCGGGTGAGTCATGTTTTTTAAATCTTTTTTTTTGGTTGGTCACTGACTGCAGTCCTGGGGGTTTATTTTTGGATCCCTGAGGTTTTAGGGTGTAGTGCAGCAATATAGCATGACAGCATCAAGGTGGTATTTAAATTGTGCTGGGTGGTATTTGGGTGCCTGATATTGTTAAAGGAACATTTTGTGATCCACGGCCTCATTTTCCTGTCTTGCCTCGGGGAGTTAGGCCTTTTTATATGAGCTGTTGATGGCCCAGGTGTGGTGTACATGCACTTGATCATGCATGGGTATTGATTGGTCTGCTCTGGAGGTGGGTTGTAATGTTTGAAAAGTACTTTTCTGCCTGTAAATGTACAGGAATTGTAACACGGTGGCCTGTAAGGCACTGTGATACAAACAGATAGGCAAGCCATAGTAGTCAGCTGGTTTTTATCTTAAGGTGTCTGGTCAACTAAGGACAAAAATGAGGTGCTAGGATCATGAAATGTACCTTTAAATAGCCTTTTTAGCAATTAAGCATGGCAGTTGTGAACCATTTTGTCATTTTATGAAGTGTCTTCATATAGCACAAAAGGGAAAACCTGTTCTCAATATGCTAGAGGTGAGCTGATACGCTCCCCTTGAATTTGGTTTTAATGGTACATAATTCTTCCACTATTGACGTTTCTTGTGTGTAATGTAATGTACTTTGTATTGTAAAATAAGAGAACAATAAAGACCCTCATGGGCTAGAGAATAAAAAAAAAATCAATGTAGTTGAATGGGCGTCGACCCCTTTTTTGGCATGGTAACTTCCAACATGTGACGTCTGAGACTACTTGATCAATCGCACGATGACAGTGACCGTCAAATCGTGCACGGCGTTGGGCAACAGAAGATGAAATTGGAGGGATATCTCCATATATCTGTGCTTTGGTCTTGTGCTCATGCCAGGATATGTTTTGTACTCGCATAAGAAGCTTGGTGTAGGTGCCATCCAGTCTATCCTGTAGCTCTTTCTTCATGGTATTGAATATGGCTTTGCAATATGCATTATTACTTTTACCATCAAAACCGCAAGTTTGTTTCCCCGGTACTTGATGGGGCATATGTGCAAGTGCCAGGCTCTCATATCAAGTTGAGAACACAATAGACCAACAAGCACCTTTAATATGATAATACAAATAGTTTTACACCATTTTATCCACCTGGCCTACAAGGGCATGGGAGATTCTGCAACAGCAGATTCCTTCTGTGTGTTCCATTTAGGTTGTGTTGGGGTGCTGTATCTTTGAAATGGTACATCAGATACACAATTCCTTTGCTACATGAAAGCCCATCATATCATGCATCTCTTTGGGTTAGGTATGCAAATGAGCTAATTAAAGGGGCGTTCCTTAAAATTGCAACTGCCATGGAGTTCCATAAGATGTATATTGTTGTAACTTGGAAGGAAGTAGGTTGAGTTATCAACCTTATTACATTTTGAGCATACAATATGCAAATTGGGTATGCTAATGAGCTAATCAATATCTATAATTTGCTCCCTGCCAGTTTGCTCCTTGCCAGGGGGATCTTGCAAGTTTTAACTCGATGTATTTTTAAGGCATAGGACTCATAAATTGTAGATGGGCAAACTATAATTTTTAAGTCCTTGGAGCATGACAAAGCTATTGACATACAATTTGGCACAATCTGAGCACTTTCAAATTATAACCCCCTGTATAAACCTTGCCCTTATATTTTGTCACACCTCTTAATTGAGTGTGGCAAACAAGATTTTTTACACTAAAAGTTGTCGGCCAACTTTTAACGCAAACAGCTCGCTATAAATTTATTATTGAGCACAATATTGAAATGTGGACCAGACTAGTAGCAAATATAATGTACAGATGCATTTAGCTTCAGAATCAAGATTCAATTATTCAGAATAACATATCGGACGTGACAGAAGAAATGAATTAATACAATATGATATATAATAATACAAAGTATTCAATTGTAAACTGTACGAAGATGAAGAATATGATATTGCGAGGACCAGTAGTGACAAACCCAATTGGGCTTATAATTATTGCTGGCCCTGTAACCATACAAATAAAATATACTCAAATTTACAAAAGGGATGATATAAGTATTACAAGTAAATATACATAAAAGAAAAAAAATAAAATCCCAACATTTAACGGGAATACTGATACAGGATTGGACAGAAAGACAGACTATTCAACAGGTCTTGCGAGGTATGTAAACATGCATGAGGAAGCGAGGTAGAAATAATAAAGTGAGGAAAAGATGAAGAATGGAAGGAAGGAGAGAAAAAAGGAATTGGGGAGTAAATAATTAAGAATGGTACTGGTTGATGAATGTTTTTCAGTTGAGCTTAATCAGTGATAATGAAGATATTTAAGCAACTTCTTGTTGCAAGTTATCCAAATAACAGTTGCTTTTAGCAGTGCTCACAATTTTATGTTGAGAACATGCAGGGGGAAATTTTTAAATATCCACTGACATCAACGTAAGGAAGATGCAGAGTGCATTAAAATTGCCCCACTTTTCCCAAGTAATAGATTAAAAGGGCGATTTCAGACCACAGCCTAGTCCCCGACTTGCCTAATAAAGTTGAGATTCTTAAACATCTCAACTGTTGCCTAAGTGTAGTACGTGACTAACTCTTGGTGCAAAGTGGATCTATATGGGAGAGAAATTTTGTATTTTCTGTCTGTTTTAAAGCAAGTATTGGATAAAATATATGGCACATTTTAAATTTGTTTTTAAATATAATGAAATATCCCAAAATAAAAGTACCAGATGGGTTTTCTGGCCATTGGAGTATTCCTTGCGGAAAAAATCCAGAGATTTTTATGCGACCCATATTACACAAACTGGACAACGATCATGGAAGATACCATGTTTATTCTGTTGTGGTATATTTACAACGCCGCATGCAATACGAAACAGAAGCCAGCAAAATTATACCCACGGCCGCGCATTATCACGTGCAAAGTTTGCACAAGCCTAATCCTTTTGAACTTAGTTTTGAGCACACAAAGGATTAGGAGCGAAACTTGTTGAATTTTTATTGCAAGAAGAAAATTACACTTTTTAAAAACATCAGTGAGTGATTATGAGAAAAAGGTTAAGAGGGGTTGTTTTGATATCATTTGTGATTTTAACAAAGGTTTTACTTGGCACCTCTAAACACTTAACCATCCATGAAAACGTGGAATATTGAAAAAGGCGTGGTGGTCGAGTAATATTAAGTTTATCGCAGTCGCACTGTAACCACTGATCTCAATATACAATGGATTGGCTCACAACAGTAATGTATATTAGATGAATGGAGCACGAGTGGGCCATCTTGTCTACTGAACACAATACCATTCCAGAGGCACCTGTTTACAGAAGTTGTATCCGGGTGCACGTTGAGAGACATGCCCATCCCATACGGCAAATACATGAGCTCACTGAATTGGCTTGATCTGTAGTCTGTTATGTCGCTATCCACATTTCAATGGAACAATTTTGTATATGATTAAAATGACCGGCTCTTAACCACCTGCTTAGGCTCTTTTTGGATGACCACACACACATGGCCATCAGTGCTTCAATTCCGAAGCCCAAGTTTCCAGTCCATTGTATAGAGAGATCGGTCGTCGACACCCACTAATGCGCGGTTCAGCAATCCACGTACTTTCAATGTACAGAGTAGTAGCGCTTCTTTGTATGATGTAGAGTTTTCCTAATTTATAAACTATTTCTCACGAATCCCAGGCTCATTTCATAAAAATTCTAGGCCTTTAGGCACAAATGTATGCCAATTTTGATAAATTTATCTATTTAAAGGAAACGTAAATTACAAGCGGTGTTTTAATTCCAATGTTAAAAGAAAACGCGATATTAGTCTTTCATACAGGCCAGAACTGGACTAACCACCAGATTCATTTCAATTGTGTGAAAGGACTAACATGGCTTGTGGCAAAACGATAGCGTAAATAAACGTGGCGGCTTCGTGAATTCGTCTACTGCTTTGAAAGTTAATGCGTGAAAATTGAGGTTTTCTTCGCAAGGAATACTCCAATGAACATCAAAACCATTCTGGTACGTCATATGTAGGGATATTTCATTATATATGGAACTAGTTGGAACCATGCAATCAGTCCTGCAATGGATCAAACTTTTGAAGATTTTCCGTACACTTAAAACACTTTTACAACCTACCCAGTGAAGTTGTCTTCTATTAAAACTGCAACGTGATCGCCTTTGAACTGCGTCCTTTACTTTCTCAAGTCTTTTAAATTGTTTCCAAGCTTGTAAATTCAATTCACATATTCATGTTTTGTGGCTTATATACCACATCGGTATTTTTCCGATAGACCAGGATCGGAGTTGTCTTCCTTGGTGCTGATTATGTCATGCTTAGTTTATGCCTTTATGTAGTTCTTACACAAATTGCAATGTACGCCAAACCCATTTAATACCCAAGTGCCGATGTACATTTGAGTGCGTCAGAGTCAGAGAGATCCGGATTCCGATAACAAGATCCGTTCTTAAATAAATATCAATCTAAAATCAAACAATAAAAATCGAAAAAAAAAAAAAAATCTGAAAAATATGGGGACAAATCGGAGTTAATCCCAGAAAAGTCAAAATTTTCGATTTCTATTAAAATCGGAAGATTGGGATCTCTGCGAGCAACGGTTTCTTGGTACAAAAAATTGTGAACATTTCCTATAGGGTAAATAGGAAATTCACCCTGTTTTGGATTGAAATATAAGCTTTATATACCAAAACACCTTTTGTTTTCATTTAAGTAGTTCGTAGGCAAGTTAAAAGGTAGGGAATATATTGAACGTCTAATCATTATGAAACCATTTACATACCACAGAAAATATGATGACTTTAAATCTCTCATTGCACTTAATAACCATCAAACAAAAATTCCTTTGCATGGCTGTTAAAGTTTGTTTTATAATTTTCAGTCCTTACTATGTACAATTTGTAAATATGAACAGGACCTTATGCATTGTATCGTCTAAAAGTGCTGCTAACTAAAATAGTACAGAATGTTTAAAGCAAAAAATTGTCTCTGATTAGGACTGATATAACTTTTAAAAAAATACCATTTTATGCATAAGTTTAAAAAAATGGTTTGATCTTTTCTTACATATATGGAACTTAACCTTCGTCTACAAAAATGGGGTGTTAACCACTCCCTTTTTTCTATAAGAATGATTATGATAGCAGGCAAGTCAAAAACAAGGTTTTGCGGTTTTCTTTTATACTTTGTCCAATAAACTTTCTCGGCAGGTTGTCTACAATCAATCCCGTGCAATTTGAGAGAAATTTGTATCCTCAAAAAATCTACTGTCACTTAAAGGCTGACTTGGGATTTAAAAAGGGGTTGTGTATTAAAATCAGCTAAAATAAGATGTTCACATAAAATGCTTTTAATTGAAAGTGTGTGAGATAGATACTAGAATTTTATAACAAAGTGGAGATTTCCTATAGGAAGGACTTTGATTTGAGCTTAGTTATCCCTACACAGTGATAAGTTATATGGACAAGCCCTGAGTATATGCAAAATCTTTTTCTTTTTTTCTTGGAAAATTTCTACTTTTTTTCTTTTTTTTTTTTTTACTTTTTTCTTTTTCTTTTTTTTTCTTCTTTTCTCTTTTCTGTTCTTATTCTTTTTTTCTTTTCTGTTTTCTGTTCTTGTTTATTTCTTTTTTCTTTCTTTTTTTTCTTTTCTTTTGTTTTGTTCGTTTTTGGTTTTTTTATTTCTTTCTTTTTTTCTTTTCTTTTTCTTGCTTTTCTTCTTTCTTCTTTTTTATTTTTTTTTTTTTTTTTCTTTTTTCTTTTGGGCTTTTTTCTTTTTTATTTTTTTCTTTTGTCTTTGTTCCTTTTTTCTTTTTTTTGTTTTTTCTTGTTTTCTTTTTTCTTTTTTATGTTTCTTTGTTTGTTTCCCTTTTTCATTTTTTCTTTTTATTTTTTCTTTTTTTCTTTTTGCTGTTTTTTTTTTTTTCTTTTTTTCTTTTTCTTTGTTCTTTTTTTATGTTTTCTTGGGTGTATTTGTATTCTTTTTTTTGCTTTCTTGATTCTTCTTCTTCTTCTTTTTTCTTTCGTTCGTGTTCTTTCTTTCCTGTACTTTAGTTTGGTGGTTGGAGGGAAACATACAGATAAAGAAGGCGGTACACCAAAACCCTTCTACTCAAAAACTTAGACTAATACATCTAGATATCAATGTCATGGATAAACAAGATTAATTTAGCTCCCAAAATCTCAACAAAGAGCATACAGCCAAGCATCATGTGGCAGACAATGGAATCTGGAAAGGAAGGGAGAGCACAAGGACCAGAGAAATGAGAAACGATCGTGCGCCAAAAAAAGGCCCAGATGGACACAACGCCCGGCGGCATACAGCTGTCGAGAGTGGGCGAGCAAGGAAAGGAAAATAGTGTGAGAGGGTTTGGGGAAAAGTTTTGCACAGGGAATCTTTTCAGAACAACAAACAAATAGACACCAAAAATAAAGGACAAACAAGACAAAAAACATAGACCCCAACAAAGAAAACTCAAATATACCATCCGCAGCACACCTAACACACACAAAAGCTCAACAAAAAATCTCTCCCCTCCTTTCTCTCTCTCTAAATAGCCAGATTAGAACAGATGCCGTGGCAAAACCAATTAGAAAATAAAATTTAACTATAAATTATGAATCAAGAATTAATAGTCCATTTTTTGAAATGCTGCCTTTACGTTGTTATATGTTCCAGCAATTTTATGTTCAGTACTTTGTTTTTTTTTTATCTCACAGAGGACTAAAAAAAGCGTTAAAATTGGGAGAAGTTGTTGAAATTGCCAATATGAATATAAAACTTACAGAGGAAAAGAAAATTGATAACACATACATGGCTCTGAAATCTCACTAATGCCAAACATTGTATCAAAATTTAGAAAAGGAATACGCCAGATTAGTAACATTTGTAAAAAAAACAGAGTGCTCCCACAATAGAGAACCTTTCACAATCACAAAATAAAGGTAAAAATTGTTTCAGGAAGTTCATGCCGAAGTAACAATTTGGGAGGAATCGGCTCTGCCAATCTGTTTTTAAGAAGTGATTAGTACAAATAGCTCTGTGAACAAATTTAAAATAAAGGACCCGCACTGGTTCAATAGTACAAGGAAAATTGCTCCTATGACATGATTTCCAATTCAATGTCTTCAAGAACATCAGAGAATCAATCCATTTATTTTTGACATCTCAAACTGGAGGCCAAATCTTACAGAATGAAATACGCATATATAGGAACTTCCATTCAACTTCGAGAAGAAGAAGAAGAGCGAAGCAGAATAGTCTCGAAAAAGTTTCACTTGAATGTATTTGGGTTTTGAAACCAATCCAGAGAAGAAAGCCACTGATCGGAAAACCATACTTTCTCCTGTCTCTGATAGAAATATCATATTCAATGCCAGATCCTCAAAGTCGTAATAAATTTGAAACCGCGATCAAGATCTGACAAAGTTTGAATCCCTTTTCATTCCACAGAGGGTAGAAGAATTTCTTCGTTTTAGCCGAATGTTCTTGTTCCACCAAATTACATCCTGAAGATGGAAGTCAGACCATGCACTTTTTCCTTCATTCTACTTCTGTATAAATACCACAATTTTATGTTTCCGCAGTTGACCAATTGGAAGTATCCAAACTGAATATGGGAGC
This sequence comes from Ophioderma brevispina, assembly GCA_023653785.1. Lineage (NCBI taxonomy): Eukaryota > Metazoa > Echinodermata > Ophiuroidea > Amphilepidida > Ophiodermatidae > Ophioderma > Ophioderma brevispina. The sequence goes on along the minus strand of JAMKCH010022235.1, from coordinate 3,184 downwards.
ATCCAACCTCATCAAAATTGTGTAATATGGATTGAAATCAGAAAGAACAGACCATTTCAAAGGGACTTACACAAAAAACTTGGTATAATCAGGAGGATCAAAGCAATTGTTACACCAGACTAATTTTGAGCCTGTGAAAAACCCCGGGGTTCCACCAGACGAAGACCACATCATGTAATCATTACAGAAGATGTTGCGCTTAATTCGATCATTCCCCACTCCAAATAAATTTAAAGAGGACTATTTAATTTTTTTAAAAAGACCTTAGGGATATTGTATTGCACAAAACAGAAAAGAAATAAGCAGCTGAGGGAGTAACACAGATTTGATAACAGTAAACTTTCCCCCAAAAGTTGAAAGACTTATTAGAACGCCAGCAATTTAGGGTCTGTTCAATTTGATTGAAGTTGGGGATGAAAATTCAGATCGTTTAATATTAAAGAGTTTTGTGTTCAAAGAAAGAAAAAGGTAATCCAAGCGTTTTAAAAGTATTAGCTTTCCACTCAGGCCGGGAATTTTCGAATGGATGGAACCTGCTGCCTTTTTAAACGTCAATATGAATGTGCCTCACGATTTTGATTAATATATATTATTTTTTCCTCATATTTTGTTCATTTTCTTACTTTCTGCGCATTTTGATAAAAAAAATCACAGGGGCTCCTGAACTCCAAAAAGGGAGGTAATGTCGCATTTTTTTTTTTCCGCAATATGCTTCTAGGCTATTTGGCACGCACCAGCCAAAAGTTGGATTGGGAAGTAAGTAATGAGTGCGTCTGGAATGCCTTGATGCATCGATTCTATGATACATAGCAATGGTAAACTTGTATCCAATTGTAAAATGGTCACCCACGGGAGTTGCTTTCGCAACAGAATGGGATTATAATTCATGATTTGAGCCTTTAAATTGTGGGATTTTGATCATACGAACGCAGGAAGTAATTTGACCTGGGTGCAGTGTTGAAGAATAAGGAGATGAAACACTTTTGTTTTGGAAATAAGGCATTTTTTAGTGAAACTGGACAACAATTGGACAAATGGCGATTTTCCCTGTGTTCACTTTCAGCGATAATTCTTGACTTTTGGTTCCCAGTTACCCTAAATCCATATCTCGCAACAGGTAAGAATGAAATGCATCGGGTATAGAGCATGGTCACAATCTAGGGTGGGATAATTATTTTGTTTTAATTTTTGTTAAAAATTAGGATTTAGTCAAACTTGAACAAATCTTGCATTGCTCCAAATTGACTCGCGCAGATTGTATCTTTTTGGGCACCAGTTGTAAAAAGAAAAATAGTGCACAATTTGAAAAAAAAAAACAGGAAATACCGACCCCTAGAAACATGACTTTGGAATACAAAAACCAAACAAGGTATATTTTTTATCCATTTCTATATTTTTTTTATAGGGAACCAAAACATGAGTGAAAATAACCATTTTTCTGATTTTCTCAAACATTTTTGGTGAGAAAAAAGATCCGTTATTTAAATTCCTTGAATCATTTCTTTCTCAAATAGTATACTTTTATATATACCAATAAATAAGAAGATACAGCAAAAAACAATTGCCTTTGAATTGCATTTCCTGCCATTAAAAATCACCCACCTTAAGGCAAAACCACTAAACCCACACAATCCCCAAGGTTGCACAAAATGTATACAGAGGGTTAACACGTATAGACCAATTTGACATCATTTTCATGGTTCAGTTACCTTTGAGCCCAGGATAACCTTAACCCTATTTTACTCGCCCAGTTTTGGCCATTTCTTGAGCACATCTCATTTTGTAATACCCTATAGAAGCAAAGCTATATCAAACCTCTGCTCAGCATTTCCTTTATTTATATGCTTATATAGCAATTATGGTTATCATTTTCTACATAGTAAAAGAGAAATGGGGTGGATATGATATTTTGTTCAAATTTTATGGCCATTTTATTACACAAAATTTGGACCAAAATTAGGATAAAAATTAATGGAATTTCCATATTTTTAAATACAAATCAACGTGGTAGTGCATCACAAATGTCTGAATTTATTGAAAGAAACTTCAAACCATTCAAAATTACCAAATCAGTTAGATTTCATTTAAACAAATCTACAGACTTTTGTGATCATCGTGCCAAATGGCACAAAATTTCAAGGGGTGAGTAGAATAGGATTAAACTGTTACCCCCTTACAGCTATCAAACTATACATTATTTTAATCCATGGAACCTGATGATGTACAAATTTTATGTAAGAGACAACACCATTGATTTCTATACACTGGATTGGTCACCTGGGATCCGTACTTGAAGCCACTGACGGACATATTGGGAATCCTAAAAGAGCCCAAACAATAGGTTAAAGGGACTATCAGTGATTTGCTAAATCAGAAAATCTAAAAAAATCAAAAGATTTGTGCATGTCTGTAACAAGTATAGGTATCCTACCATACCCTACAAATGATAGGACCAGAAGCAACCTAATAAGGACGAAATCGGATATTTTATTCCATTGGACACTAACTACCACACGTAATTCAATGGAGATTCGTATCTTAGGAAACTGCCGTTTTCTTCCTTTTCTGTCAATTCTTCAGTTGGAAAAAGTTATGAGAATTCTACAGGCTTATTCTTCACTTGTAAAGCTATTCCTGCAAATTTCAAATACTTTGACTCTTTCGGATTAGAGCCGGTCATTTACACAAAATATGTTCCCATTGAAATGTGGCTAAAATAAGCGACAGAAGTACAGGATGAAACCAATTCAATGAGCTCAATGTATTTGAAGTAGTTAGCATACAGCCCTAAAACAGGCACCCGAGAGATAACTTCTGTTAAAGGAAATATGTCATGATTCTGATTATTTGGACAATTTGGTATGGATGGAAAGCTTAAGTAACGTAGATTACATATAAATCAATAAGTTGAAAATTGTCCACATTTGTTGAGTATTTTGCCCTTTTAATTTTCCGCCCAATAGCTTACTCGAAAACGATTCCGACAAATCCACATCGCAGGCAAATGGTGACGTCAAAGTGATGACCATCCATAATTTACGTCGTTGTGACCATCATATCGCAGTGTTGCCACTTCAATAATAATTAAAACACAACGAAATGAAACAAAATATGTCATTCTGTAACTTTTATTTCTATTTTTATTATTACTTTCATTAATCCATCAATATTACAGTGTCAGCAA